>SNQJ01S0012367.1:98988-152678 GCA_010110895.2 Picea sitchensis | reverse complement strand
CACCGGAATTAGGAAGACGAGACGGACGCAATGGCATAGGTTTCGTCGCATTCCGAGCACTTTCATTTTTGAGCATTTTTCAAGCCCTATCAGGCTTCTGGATCCATTTTCGGATCAATCATAGACAGCTAAATGTTTTTCTCCCACCCCATACATTTTACTAAGATATAACTCAGTTACGGGAAAGAGACTTTGATTTGCATCCCTATTTCATTCCCGAAACCGTAAATTCTCTTTTATGCGACCAAATTGAGACAGCACTTAATCTCTCTCTAAACATTTTCCCACTTTTACTATTCCTCCATGACTACCCCTGTACCAACACAGCCCAATATCGAACCCGGATTATCAAACCAAACGCACATTGCCTTAAACCTTTTCGACGCTATTCTTAAAACAGCTACTAACCGGGTCGAACTTGAACGTTCATGGGCAGCCATTGAACAAGATATAACTATCCAGGAACAGTTGGAAGCTAGACAACGCCAACATAGAAATCTTCCTTAGTTTCCTTTGCCGAAGGTTGATGTTTCTCCCTTCTCCACCTTTCACCCACTTTCAGATGCTTAGACACTGTAATTCTAAGCCTTAAGTATAGACTCTGGAACAACATCTTTCTAGCACCGTTGTCGGGGACCGAAGTTACGAAATCTTTTTCCCTGGGAAAACGACATTTGCTTTTCGTTGAAAGTGTTACCCTTTGATAGTGAACAAAGATTACACACCTTTTAAGGCTTTCTAATCTTTCACTTGGCGACTCCACAAATATAAACTGGCATCCAGTCGAAGGAATACTAGACAAAACCTAGATGGTAAGAAGATTATGCCCGTTACCGATCCTGAAAAGATTCTAAAGGCGAGAGGCTCTCTTAAGCCAATCGTTGTAGTTTACAAACTTAAAACCACACCACTAAAGACTAAGAGTTCTTATGAACCCTCAACTTCACTCAGTCCTCTCTTTGATACTAAAGTTTCAACGCCAAATTGCTCCGAAGTTAGGAGTGAGATTCATCTGACAATGCCCTTAGTACACAAAGGAAAGGGCCCTCTTGAAAGTTTGTCATACTTTGCATANTGAATTTCCCGACTTCACCAAATTCTGAAGAGTGTATCACACACTCGGTTTCCACACCCGTCGGTTCTCCTGATTTCCTCTCTTGCAAATCCGAGGAACTGAGTCCTCGCGTTCCTTATCTTTCCTCTTCGGATTTTCCTCTTCACGAAGAAAACAAAGAGTCACTTTTAATTTTTCAAAACCCTCTTTATAACTTTCCACAAATAACGATGGCAGCTGCAGGAGGAGGAGGTGGAGGGTTTATCAGAGGAGGAGGGGGAGGATCCCCTCTAGGAGGAGCTGGAGGCCATGGGCC
The DNA here is from genome assembly GCA_010110895.2 of Picea sitchensis. Lineage (NCBI taxonomy): Eukaryota > Viridiplantae > Streptophyta > Pinopsida > Pinales > Pinaceae > Picea > Picea sitchensis. Next base: position 151,308 of record SNQJ01S0012367.1, on the reverse strand, counting down.
TGCCCCCCCTCCCAGAGTTTTTGCGAAATTTGCAGCCAAATATGCTCCCTTAGTATTTCCCGTCCCTCTACACGACCTTCCCGAAAATTACATAAAAAATTTACCGAAGTTCACCGGGGAAGGGGATCTGACCGCGGCGGAACATATTAATTTCTTCAATCAATTCGCCAATATCCTGGGTATCGAACATGAGGACGTATATTCGAGACTTCTTGTCCAAACCTTCAAAGGCCAGGTCCGAACTTGGTTTCAGAGCCTACCTACATCATCTATTTTGTCTTATGACGCTTTGGAAGATGCTTTCCTCAGACAATGGGACGAGAGAAAAGACCATCTATATTATTTAACCGAATTTGGGTCTTTGAGAAAAAAGAATTCAGAAACAATCATGGAATTTATTCAAAGATTCAACAAACTATATAATAAGATCCCAGCCGAGGTTAAACCGTCCCAACCCACGGCCAAAGTAACTTTCGCCGGAGCTTTCGAACCGGATTTCGCACTCCTTTTGTGAGAAAGAAGGGGAGCCACCCTAAACCGAATGCAAGACAATGCGGTAGAAATAGAGTCTAATATGATGGCTTCGGTTAAGCTTAAAGCTAAATTAGAAACAGGAAACTGAGAGACCAAACACTTTAGAGAGCAAGCAGGTCCGTCAGGGTCTAATAGATCCGTAGATGATAGAGTAGACAATATGGCCAGAGTAATTAAAGAACTGTCAAATAAAATATCCAGAATGGAGCTCGAACAGGACAAAGATGACTCTTTTCCCAAAAAGGATTTCAAGAGGAACCCCAACCCCCCGAACCAACAAAGACAAATAAAAAATGAAGATAAAAAATTACAAGCTCCCTTAAAGAATGAAAATTTTAAAGGAGCGAATGATTTTCAAGACTTAGGAGATTCAGATAATGATGTCATGAACTTCGGTGATGACTGCACTCAACCATATGTGACTCAAGAAGACTATGAAAAATCTCTAAACACGCAACAACCGTCGAATAAGAGTGAAGAAGGTGATCACACTGATCTCTGTGAATCTCAACAAGGAAATGAGATGATAATGGTTGAGTTTCAACCTAAGTACAACTTAAGATCTAAGAGTAAGCCCACCTCAGCTACTCAACCCAAGAAAATCCTCCAAAGAGGTCAAGATTATGAGCCTCCTTCGGAAGAGACCTTATTACCCAACAACAAAACTAAATTAGTAAGCACACAAGACTCCGAAGTGGAAAAAGTTGAAACCCAAGCACAAGGAACCGAACCAGTAAATAAAGTTAGGTCTTCAACCAGGACCATGAGTGATAAAGCGGTCCAGAAAAATAAGTCGGAAAGGAAGGATTTAGAAGTCTTAACCAAAGAAACAGAGAAGGTGAGAGGAGCTTTCAGTTTTGAACATGAGATAAATAAAATTAAGATACCAATCCCTTTGGTCGAATTAGCAAAAAACCCCGTTTATCGGAAACAGATTACCAAAGCGATGGGTGTCTCTGAGCTAGAAAGCTAGTCTGATGTTTTAAACCTCGAAGATGACAAACCTAACATCACCTTTGGTCCCCATTTTTAAGGGGCCAAAGACACCATTGCTCCCTTTTATATCACTCTGAATGTGTATGATCAATTTCTACATAATTGCATGTTAGACTCCAGAGCCTCCCATAACGTTATGCCTAAGATTATAATGGACAAGTTGGGTCTTTAGATCACCAAACCTTATGGAGATCTGTACTCTTTTGACTCAAGAAGGGTTAAGTGTATGGGGATGATAAAATATCTAGTAGTTACCCTGGCACAGGTCCCAATTAAGAGTATCCTGATGGATGTGGTTATCACAGATATTCCCCCTAAGTATGGCTTGCTGTTATCTAGATCATGGGGAGCCAAGTTGGGGGGTTCTCTTCAATTAGACATGACGTTTGCCACAATTCCTATGTTCGATGGTCAGTTCACTCAATTGTACAAAGAAACGAGATTAGCATATACAGTGAGTGACCCTCAAAACCCAAACAATTTCCCTATTTACATTGTGGACCAAGACCTGGGAAATTGTATCTTGTCTTTTGGTGATGGTTTAGATGGTTGTTCGGAGGAAAATGATATAGAGCGAGAGGAGTCAAGTTACATGACAGAGGATCTATGTAATACCGGTGTCTGGAAAATGTATTTTGACAGTGCTTCATCTTCTGAAGGGGCGGGTGCAGGAGTGCTTTTAGTGGCTCACGAAGGTAAGTTCGTTGTTCCTTTTTCCTACCGACTGTAGTGGGATATAGATTACACTAATAACGTATGCGAATATGAAGCGTTGGTCTTAGGATTAGAGGCTGCCAAGAAGCTAAATATAAATAACTTAGAGGTATATGGTGATGCACAGTTAATAGTCAAACAAATAAACCGACAGTACCTAGCCAAGCATCCCAGATTGAGAACATACAGAAATTGTGCTTGGGATCTCATACAAAACTTTTTCTCATCTGTAAATGTCCACTTTATCCCTCGCGCAAAGAATTTATATGTTGATGCATTGGCAAAAGCAGCCTCAACCTTCTCTCCTCCCACGACTTTCAAGTTGAAGTATCACATTGAAATCAGATACAAACCCTCTATACCAGACAATATCCGACACTGGCAGGTCTTTGAGGATGACGAACAAATTAAGAAATTTCTTGCAGCAGTGGGTGAATTCTCTGAATCTCATGCAGACCAAGAAAATCAAAATGACCCAATATGGATCATGCAAGAAGGGGAAGATCTTGAAGCCTTCCAAGAAAAAATTTCAGATCATCGTATGCTGGTCCTTAAAAACAACCAAATTCCGAAAGGATTGATTCCTTTAGAAAGACTTTTTGATCAGAATGACGTACCTGTAAAATCCACTTTACAACCCCAACTAGAAGAAGTGGAGGACTGTGATTTAGGAACTGAAAAAGAATCCAGGATAGTAAAGATATCCAAGTTCCTTCCTCCCGAAATGAAAAGTAAGTATAAAGACCTACTCAGACAATATAAGGATGTTTTCGCCTGGTCTTATGATGAGTTAAGAACGTATGATACTTCCATGATTGATCACAAGATACCCTTGAAACCTGGGGTCAAACCTTTTAGGCAAAATCTAAGACAGATCAACCCCATTTTGTTACCTGTGATCGAAAAAGAAGTTAAGAAACTTCTAGACGCGAAAATAATCATACCTATGAGATATTCGGACTGGGTAGCAAACCTGGTCCCGGTCAAGAAAAAGAGCAAGGAAATCAAATTGTGTGTGGATTTCAAGAATCTTAATAAGTCATCTCTCAAGGACAACTATCCGCTACCCAAAATGGACCATGTGCTAGAAAAAGTAGTTGGAGAAAACAGAATGTCTATGATAGATGGGTTCTCTGGTTATAATCAAATCGCCATGAATGAACAAGACAGGGAAAAAACTGCTTTCACCACACCATGGGGTACCTTCATGTATGACAAAATGCCTTTTGGTTTGATGAATGCAGGGGCCACATTCCAGCGTGTTATGGACATCTCTTTCATTGGAGAAAGGGATGAGTTCGTAGTCATTTACCTCGATGATTTGACGGTTTTCTCTAAAACCGACGAAGAACACTTGATGCATCTTAAACAGACTTTCGAAAAATGCCGCAGGTTTGGTATATCTTTAAACCCAAAGAAATCACAGTTCGCCATGCGGGAAGGTAATATTTTGGGCCATATCGTATCTAGGGATGGAATCAGGATTGATCCTAAGAGGATTGAAGCAATAGATACTATAAATATTCCCAGAAATGTAAAAGAGATTCAATCTTTCTTAGGAAGAATAATTTTTTTACGAAGGTTTATCCCGAATTTCGCTGAGATCGTAAAATTGATCACAGGTATGCTGAAGAAGGACAACGGAGTAAATTGGACGACTGAGGCCAGAGCATCGTTTGCACATATTAAAAAATTCATAAGTGAGGCACCTGTGATAGCGAGCCTAGACTATCTGAAAGATTTTCTTATTTTCTCATTTGCCTCTGAACATACTATCGCTGCGGTGCTCCTACAAAATAATGAAGAAGGATTCGAACAACCAATCACATTTTTTAGCAAGAGCCTTAGAGACGCAGAACTGAAATATGACATAATAGAAAAACAGGCGTACACAATGGTAAAAGCATTAAAGGCATTCAGAACTTATGTACTACATTCAAAGATAATCGTGTACGTACCTACCAGTTCTGTGAAGGATATATTGGTACAGCCAGACAGCGATGAAAAAAGAGGGCGATGGCTCGCCAAAATCCAAGAATTTGATCTGGAAGTCAAACCGACCAAATTGATAAAAGGGCAAGGCCTGGACAAAATCTTAGCTGAGTCGAATTTCAGAGCCCTAGATATCAATTGCCTGCAGGAAGGCGACGAGGACACATACCTAAACGAGTTGAATGAGGAAATAAGTCCAAACAAGATCGAAGAGAAATTCTTATCATCGGGCTGGTACAGAGACATAGTGTCATACCTGCTAACTCTAAAATGCCCAAATGAGTTATCAACATCCAAATCCAGAACTTTAAAACTCCATGCAGTTAAATATTGTATCACCGAAAGTCATCTATATTGGAAGGATCCACTCAGTTTCATGTTAGTCTGTTTAGTCGAATCGGAAACTCAGCGGGTTATAGACGAATTTCATGAGGGAGTCTATGGGGGAATCACGCATAGAGAGCTACAGCTTACAAGATCTTGAGGGCTGGGTACTACTGGCCAAAAATATTTTTGGACGTCAATGCCAAAGTGTGTGCCTGCAGCCCTTGTCAACTATTCACAGGTAAACAGAAGCTCCCGGCACCGCCTCTAACATCAGTCAAAGCTAAAGCCCCATTTCAGCAATGGGGTCTAGACTTCATAGGCAAGATTAATCCCCATTCCAGTGCTCAACACAAGTGGATCTTAACAGCTACAGATTATTTTACTAAGTGGGTGGAAGCCATTCCAACCAAAAGGGCAACAGACTCGGTGGTAATCGATTTCTTGGAAGACAATATTTTGTCAAGATTTGGTTGTCCCCAAAAGACAGTTACTGACAATGCCCAGGCCTTTAAATCTATGGCTATGATCAACTTCTGTCAAAAGTATAACATTGTTCTTGGCCATTCCACAGCATATTACCCCCAGGGGAATGGATTGGTCGAGTCTTCTAACAAGATCCTGGTAAATATAATTAAGAAAGTATTGGATGAAAATAAAAGGTCTTGGCACATACACCTAAAATACGCATTATGGGAAAACGACATAAGCACTAAAAGGTCTATCACATTTCGCCTTTTCAAATGGTCTATGGGACAGATTTTGTTCTACCTATAAACCTAGCGCTACCAGTGATGAAGTTATGGCAAGATAAAAATGAAGAACCCAACCATGTAACCAGGAGAATTAATCAGTTGATTGAGGTTCAACAGCATAGAGTCGAAGTTGATGAAAAGATGCAAAACTACCAATATGACATGAAGGCATTGTTCGACCATAAAGCAAAGGACAGAGAATTCCTCCTAGGTGATTTAGTGTTAAGATGGGATGCCAGGAAGGAAGAAGTAGAAAAACATGGTAAATTTGACCACCTCTGGTATGGACCATTCAGGGTCTCGGCTGTGGAAGGAAAAAAATCTTTCCTACTGGAAAATTTAGATGGAGAAGTCCTCAACGCCCCTGTCAATGGGCGGTATCTGAAGAATTACATGACGTAAAAATCGCCAGATTCAAAAAAATAAAATAAATAAATAAATGAATAAATTTTATTATATATATTTTGTGTACATATATGTATTTTCATTTAAACATTGCTTTTTGATTTTCTTTTCTTTTTTTGTTCATGAACTTTCGACACATTTTGGCTAAGATTCGTATTTGTTTTTTACAGGATTCCAACTGCATACGAAACAAGCAAGAGAAGTAAACTGAAAGTCAGTGTCAGAAATAAAATCGGCATAAACATGTGATACCTAAAATAATTTCATATTGAGAAAATAAAGTGAAATGAAAAGGTAAAGATGAGATTTCTCAAAAGACATGTTATAAAAGACTGTTAAAGAAAACCGAGGTAACGCCATTCAAACTACAACATCAGTTGAACTGATAAATAACAGAGTTGTTTCTTGGTTTAATAATCTGTGAAAAAATTGAGATGATTTAAAACGATTCACCCAATCTAAAAACAGTCAGTCAAAGTAAAGTATCCCCAAAAGTATCCATAAGAGTCAGTTTTGAATTGTTCGACCTCTGTATTTTCAGTCAGTAAGTCACTACCTAGCATCCTTTTTATCTTCGGGTTTACCTTTTAAAACAAAGTCGCCACCTTTCTGTTTCATATACGAATGGGTAAAATTTTTCCGTTTCAACCTCATGAGCTTCAAAGAAGATTGTGGAAAAAAGGCGAGTCTTCACAACTACTCGATCCCCTACTAAGCGAAGGAACGTTTAGAGTGATCCTAACTTTCCTAGGTTTTCCAACGGCATCGGAGGATTGGAGCTTGCTCAAATAGAATGCCCTTAAAAAGTTATCTTCCTTTTTCTCACTAAGAACGAAGATGTTGTGAAGGTCAAGGGAAGGTTGGTACCGAATAATCAAAGTAAGTTGACAGACGTATAATGCAAAATATTACACAGATATCAGCCCTGATACAAACCAATTGCCCCCATCTTCGCGCTCTAAAAAGAAAATTACAAGACAGGTGGTGAAAGGAAATTCAGAAATGATTGCCCCACCTAGTCCAAGAGACGATGAAAGGAAATTCAGAAATGATTGCCCACCTAGTCCAAGAGACGATGAAAGGAAATTCAGAAATGATTGCCCTCGTCTCGGCATTTAAATGCATAAATCTATTCCGAAGTGGTGAAAGGAAATTCAGTTAAAGGGGCAAGATAACTTCACCGGGGTACTGAACAGGCTCGCTGGCAGTGAAGCAATATCTGAGATATCTGTAAGGCTATTATACATGAATATCACTCTACTCTGGTAACCAATGCTTTTTAAAACCCGATCCACATCCCAAATTCGGACGAAACTTCCCAATTAAAAACACATAATCTTATTCTTTCGATGCAAGCTGATAGCCGCAAGATCTGTTGGGTCTCCTAGGACTGTTTCGATTGTCTTGAAGCAGACCTAAGTTTAGTAGCGGGAAAGGGAAAGTTATGAAAGGGACTACAACTAAGTTTAAAAAGAGTATCTGATTTTGAAAAAGCTTTTCAAGGTAAAGAACGAAGTCTCTTTCCCCTTTCGATACCCTTTTCTCAGGAACCTTTTCGCCTGATTGAGCTATTGACTCCATTTACCCAATATTGGCACGTGGTCTACTGTTCTTCCCGCCTTACAAGAAAGCGGGATCCCTAGTTGGAGCCTATGTTGGAGCCGTCGTTGTTTTCTAATCCCATCACAAATTTCATTTTTTTAAATGCTTGAAATCTAAAGATGGTTTTCATATTTTTCCCTCTGAGTTATCAAGATCTCTGAAGCTTTATCACGTGAGCAGCGATGATTGTTATACTCTCGAAACAAGTCCTACCTTTCGTTAAAACTTTTCCTCTTTTGTTCTACCTCGGGATCTCGGAGGTCGGATACTATAAGTCATGTAGTTCACACGTCCCGAGCCATGAAACAGAGAAATCGTATTAATTTTTCACTCAAGACAGTAACGAGGGTAAATTTTTCCCTAACCCATGATTAAACGTCGTCGAGGTTTCACACCTCGACATTCGCCAAACCCAAAAATTTATTGTCATATCCCCGATATCCGAGAACGCGAGGTCCTTATTTAAGTAACCCATGTCAAGTTTAAAGGTAAAAGCTAAACCGTGGTAAAAGATTCTCTCGGCATTTCGCCACTCGACGTTGTCCTTTTCGAAAGTTACACTGGCTAAAACCTGACTCGCGAAATCACGATGCAGTTATAACGTGATTAATTAATCACTTGATCCAATATTATCTTCCCTTTTAATTAAGTCATGTTATTGCGATCTCGCGGTTTCACAGCTCGACATGTTGACTTTCCGGAAATGCATTTTCGAAGCTCCGAGTTGCGATATGGTGAATGTAATAATTATGAAATTAATTGAGCCCCTAATCGTAATTACCTTTTTATTAACCAAAATCGATCATCGCAGTCTCGGGTGTTAGAGATTCGAAATGTTAAAGTAAAATCCCTGATATAATGAGTATCGAAATATTGATTAATGTTGGTAAAACCAGATTAATTAAGCTAAATCAATACATATCCCTCGATTTGATGTCTGCATGATTTACGAAGTAACCTTGGCCTTTCCATATGCCATTGGCGTTTTAAACTACCAAAATTTATGGCATTAATGAGAAAATAGGGTAAATCAATGAATATAAGATCGGATTTGTACGGCAAAAATTATTTCTAAATATGATTTGACAGACTCGTTCTGAAAGGTACCGAGTTTTCAAATATATATAAGGGTTGTGTTTCATTATAACAAATGCATTTCATATTACGCAGAGCACATTATCTCTGAGAAACTGACTTTTGTATGTATACGCATTTCTATCGCAGAAGAGCCAAAACACAATCTCCATCCATGGCTCCGCGAAAAGCATCAAAGGAAAATGTTGAGGTTTCGGGACAAGGCTCAGACAATGTCTCTAATACTTCACCTCGAAGTATCAATTCGGTCCCGAATTGGTCATTCATTTCGGATGTTCTACAGGCAGAGTTGGTGGACTATTCGGACGACTCGAGCGACAACAAAAAAGATGATATAACCACCAAATACAAAATAGTCATCTAATCCGGAATGCACAGAGTAGCAGCCAGGCCACGGTTGCTTCCATATTATGACATGGTCCGATGGGCATTGGACCATGTGGACATACTGACCAGAACCATCATGAATGAGCAGAAAGTCACCATCGGGACTTTCAGGCCGGAACATCTGCAAACCATGTATAAGCTGCCCACGACGTCCGTCCACACATATGGCACTGAATTGTTAGATGAGTTCAAGCAGAAGGAATGCGTACAGTATGATAAAACCATGTCAAGTTTAATAAAGGATTGGGTTTCAAACACCGCGAAGTTCAGAGCTGATACCCACGGCATATATTCAATCGCCTCTTTAGAGCCACAGTACAAGTACGTTGCCATGATGACATGCAGGCTATACGGGAAAGAGGACACCTCACATTTTTATATTTCGTGGGTGCCTCTAATGTTTTGGGTCACCGAAGGCAGTTCCTTCAACTGGGCAAAAATGTTGTCTGATAGCTTGACCAGTCGGGTCACAGAGTATCGGGCACAGAAAGAGAACAGAAAGGCATCTTCATTCTTCATGTCTGCATATATTATGGACGTCGTTTTTTCTATGACACCATTTCCATTAATGAGCTGGATTTGGACTCCGGCCAAAGACGAACCCATACACATCTATCATTCAAAATTATGGGAAAACAAAGCTGCAAATTTCGTGTACGAAATTTTCAACTGGGTGATGGTGACTCTGCATGTCACTATTTTCAGTCACCCACCACCTAGGATCTCGGATAGCATAGTAATGAATCTGAGCAGCATAGCAGACTGGTATATGGAAGCAGAATTTTCATACCTCCAAGTTTTTGGGGCTTCGGTCCCTCTGCATGCGTAGCCATTGTTCATCCCCGACAAGTTGGCTTGTCGTGAGGTCGCTAGGCAAATAGTAATTGGTGGTGTGAGCAAAGAACTTAAAGGGTACTCGAAGAAGGTATGGTTGTATTTTCCTATCCATTTGAATTCTTATTCTTTATTAGATTTTGGGCATGCCAAAGCCGAGGCGGCAACCCTGGAAGACCTAAATTTGGCCTCCATTGAATACAAGAAGCACGATCCGCAAAGGGTCGTGAGCAATCATTTGGCCAGTTGCGGGCTCAAGAGATTTGAGCACGAGAATTCACCCTCGAATGACATTTTTCGAGGCACGAGGTCCTATGCCAAGATTCTGGCTCAGATACAAACCTTGGCACCCGAGGAAAGAGCCGATGTTTTGAAGTTCCAGGAACATCGATGTGCCTGTCTTCCCGCAGTGTTGCGAGGTGAGGGTCCAAGTACGTCGGAAGCGAAACAGAAAGAGGTCGAAGGCTCTAAGGATGTGACTCCTGATCAAGGAAAACACCAGGACGAGGGGGAACAAACTAAGAGTCTGGAAACAGAGATAAAGACTCCTGACCCACCGAAGAAACAGAGTCTGGTTACTACTCCGGGAAAATCAACGAAGCAGGTCGGAGAACCTATCACATCAGTTACCCCCTTGCAGTCTACACAGGGAAATATCGATGCAGGATGGATATTCAATGAAGAATTGAGGCCCATAAGGGTGGAAGAAATCCCTCCGAATGAGTTTTTCTTCGATAAGAAGAGAAAGGCGGTAGTAAAAAGGGAATTCTATCAGGAAGGAGATTCAACTGCCAAGAAATATAAAATTATAACTGATGGAAAGTACAAGAGGAATCAGCAATTCGCCACTGAAATAGCAGGGACACTAGGAGCATATGCCTCAGCGAATCAATTTTCAGTCGGGCTCTTAAAAAACCAACTTAAAAGAAAAAATTGCCTCATTCAGACCCTTGAAGCCAGACTGGCCACAGCAACAAAGACTGCTAAGGACCAGGCGAGCGTAGGAATAGAGCAGGCCAGGTTGGTCGATAAAAACGAGATAGAGTTGCTAAAAACTAAGCTCGAGCAAGCACAACTGGTGGTCCGAGAAGGTCAGATGAAAGTGAGCCAGCAAAGGGATTTGATCCAATGATTGCAGGCTAGGGTGGAAATCGCCGAGAGCAAAGTGATAGATATTGGGATGTTTCAGTCCCAGGCGATGGAGATTCAGAGTAGAGTCTCTGCGGCATAGCGAAATTTGCTCGCCTAGTTAGAAGCAATCTGGGACAACTGTTTGCTAGTCAACCAGGTTTCGGAGAACTTATCGACTAGAGAAAGGGAAGTCGGATCAGCTCGGGTGGCCTTCCAAGAGGCTGTGATAGCCACGAACAACAGGGTTTCGGAAAGTACTCCCAGGTTCACCATTTCAGAGCAAACCAGAGGGAACATTCTATTAAAATAATGGGAGCATAACATCGTTGAAGGCAAGTAGTAAGCCAAAAAGATAACCAATTCCTTAGAAGAGGCCTTCAGTTCTATAGATGGTGATATTCTAGGCATTGACAGCGGAGGTAATGCCGAGACGTTGATGCAGATGAATGTGGAAAAAATCTCACTTGATCTAAAGGAAAAAGAGGAAAGAGATTCGGCCGATATTTCCCAGATGACTATGGTGGATATAGTCCAAATAGACAAATGCATGATTAGACCTAGCATGCAATTATGCGCCATCGACTTCATGGACGGACAGATGGAAGACAGGATGTCACCGTTAGCCCGAGAATGTTACTTATTTGAAGCCAGCTGTCAAGCGGAACCATCGCGGTTGATATCTCAGTTAGTTGAAAGATGTGTCGCCTATATCGAGCACGCACGAGGACAAACGTCTGGCACCAAATGAAGACAAAGAAGAAGAAATGGAGTGATTGCTCTCCTCCCTGTCATAACCGAAATATTGTGACTATTGAGATTCTATCTTATTTGTAAAATTGTATAAATATACCACAGAAAAAAAATAAAAAGGCTGGACCTTTTGTGTCGATTGTAACAGAGTATTTTACATTTTGAGAGTTAATACAAAGAAAATCTGAAGATTCTCAATTCCGTCACGACTGTGTTATGAGTTTGTTTCCTTGTATCTCATATTTTCATTTCATTTCATATTCATAACTGATGTGCTTCGTTAAAATTTAGTACGACCACTACTATAGCGAATGAATTTTGGTTTTTTGTAATTGTTTACTGTTTTTCCTTTGTACCATCTATCACTGGGTGTAAGACCAGTCTACACTTTCGGAATTCTACACATATTCTATGCCACATCGGGTTATTTATCTACTTTTTTTTCCTCTTCTGTTTATACGTGATATTATCCCTTGATAGGAGCCTTACATCATAGATAGCTAAATGTTTTTCTCCCACCCCATACATTTTATTAAGATATAACTCAGTTACGGGAAAGAGCCTTTGATTTGCATCCCTATTTCATTCCCGAAACCGTAAATTCTCTTTTATCCGACCAAATTGAGACAACACTTAATCTCTCTCTGAAATTTTTCCCACTTTTATTGTTCTTCCATGACTACCCCTGTACCAACACAGCCCAATATCGAACCCGAATTATCAAACCAAACACACATTGCCTTAAACCTTTTCGACACTATTCTTAAAACAGCTACTAACCGGGTCGAACTTGAACGTTCATGGGCAGCCATTGAACACGATATAACTATCCAGGAATAGTTGGAAGCTAGACAACACCAACGTAGAAATCTTCCTTAGTTTCCTTTGCCGAAGGTTGAGGTTTCTCCCTTCTCCACCTTTCACCCATTTTCGGATGCCTAGACACTGTACTTCTAAGCCTTAAGTATAGACTCTGGAACAACATTTAATATGCTTGACAATTAAAACTTTGGGAAATATTTATATTATGTCTTGTTTTGTTCTAGTTTCAAGGTGAAACTAGGGATATCTATTTGTGTCCACACTTACTGATTTGTCCTGAAACATCGAGTGGTCCCAACGATGAGGATGACTGAAGAAAAGATCAACATTAGTGATTGAATCCATGAGTGATCCAATGGATGATATTGGATCGGGGTATCGATGCAGAGGTGATGACATGATCGCGTAGAGAAAAAGGCTCAGGCAACCAATAACCTGGTGGTTCTAGTGGTTGGTGGTCAGACCAAATCGGAACAAGATAATATTTCTCAACAAAAAATATGGAAATGTCCCTAGTTCCCCGATGGTTTTGATATCCTAGGAATGTAGAATATGATCAACGGTCATTATTTTTTTTAGGAATATGACAATTGTTGAGAGTTAACGGGTATACAGTGTGTCTCGTATCCCAGTGATCCCAACTACCCGATGATGTAGTGAACCATCAAACAATGAAATCAGTGATCGTGAGTAAACCCAAGGGGAGATTAGATGGTTGTTGAGCGACGAGGCTTCTTATTGTGTGGTATGATGGGTAGAGAAAAACTTGATGCCCACTATCAAATTCAAGGATATGCATCAGATGATTGATAAGTTTTGAATCTTATGTTATATTATGTGAGCAAATTTCACATGAAACCAAAGGGGGATTTTCTGGTTTTGAAGGATTTGTAAACCTCGATTTTTTATAAAAAGGCATGGATCTAGAGCCAACCTAATGAGCTATTTATTCTTGTGGAAATTTTTTTTAATGTATGGGCTCTGTAAGTGATGAATCCATAATCATTTTGAATTAGAGTTGTAGTTTAATGGAGAGTATGTGAAAATTAGAGAGATAAGGTTTTGAGGCTTGTGAGAGTGTGCGGTCTGATGGAAGGAAGTGAGAAATTATGAAATTGCAAAACTGGAAGTGGAAGAATACAGATATGGAAGAAATGTAAATAATGAAGATCTAATATATTAAGCATACTGGAGAATTCAAGAAAACCTTCTAAAGAAAATTAACGAATATAATTATTTTCAAGGTGGTAAGGTGGAGAAAGGAAGGAGATCAGTGTCTTCTACAGATTGGTGCCTGCAAACATTGTTGTGCTAGGTTGGAGCCTGCAAGAATTGATGATTTGGTGCTCAACTAAGGGGATTGGTGTCTTCTGCAGGTTGGTTCCTGCAAAAATTATTTCTAAGTGTGTGCTTAGGAGAGGATATTTGTGTCTCTTGTAGGTTGGTTCCTACAAGCATTATAACAATGGGTTGGTGCCTACATGATTTTAGAAAATAATTAATTTTTGGTTTTCTCCCATTTGGTTTTCAAATTAAAATATTTGTGTACTATGATTATGTTAAACATGGTTAGTTCTCTGCATTGTGGATTATAATCTCTGGAATGTTTAATGAAAGTTGAAAAGAGTTTTAAAATTGGTAAAATTGTGCAATATTGATTCACCCCCCCCCCTCTCGGTATTAGTGTATATTCCAACAATTGGTATCAGAGAAGGTTCCTTTAGAAATAGTCTAAATATTAGAAGGTATATTCCTATGGCACGCATGGACAACCAAGATAGAGTCTCCAAATATCCATTATTTGATGGATCAAATTATGCATTCTGGAGCATCATAATGAGAGTATATCTGCAGTCATTGGGATATGATTTCTGGAAGGCATACAAAGATGGATACACCACCCTTGAAAGTCACATTTATGATGTAGGTGTTAATAAGATTAGTGAAAATAACTCCAAATCCATGAATTCTATTCTCGATGGATTAGCAAGCTCATAATTTACTAAAGTCAGACATTGTGTATCAACAAAATAAATTTTGGATAATTTGCAAAATACATATGAGGGGAATGAGAAAGTTAAGAAGGAAAAAATACAAACTCATAGGGGACGATTTGAAGATATCAATATGGGAGAATATGAAGATACAAAATCCTACATTCTTCATGTGGATGAAATAGAAAACACTATCAAAGGACTAGGTGAAACCATGGATGAACAATTTTTTGTACAAAAGGTTCCCAGGACACTTCCTTCAATATTTGACCCCAAGGTATCTTCCATTGAAGAAATGAAGGATTTAGACAATCTAACAATGGATGAATTACATGGAATCCGTATGGCCTATGAAATGAGATCTATGAAATAAAAACCATCAAATCATGAGGCAACATTCAAAGCATCAAAAGGAACAAGCTCAAAAGGACACCAAACATATGACTCCTCAGAAGAAGAGTCAGATGCAGAGGAAGAAAACTTCATCAAGAGGCTCAATAAAGGAACTGGAAAACACAAAGGCAAACTCCCTTTCAAGTGATTTGATTGTGGGAAAGTAAGAAATTTTTATACTAAGTGCCCATACAAAAGGAACTCTAATTTTAGAAAAAACAAAGATCATTATATACGTGACAAAAATGAAGAGAAAAGGAAGAATTATAGGAAAAAGAAAAATGTATATGCACATGATGAAGGTAGATCCTTTGATGAAGAAGAAAACAAAACTGAAGATGTTTTATTAATGGCCATCAATGAATTCTTTGAAGACTAAACCTCAAAACATGAAGACCCTCATGAGGAAGTGTTACGAGGAAAATCACTCTATGGCATGGGGTAAACCACAACAGATGGAATGACTGCAGAAATCAACTCTAATATCAAGTATTCTATATAAATAAAATGCTAGCAAGATAAGGCCCAGAGCCTACCTCATCCAAACGTTCAATGAAAACCATCGTTGAGCACACAACTCAAAGTTTTATACCTGCAACTTGTCCTCAACAACCAAGATATGCAAGCATATGGTGATAATATATAATGTTAGTATATAAAATAGAATAATTCATTAACATACATGAAAAATACGCCCATGGAATAAAAATTCAAATATTTGCAAGATATTGATTGGAGGAGAAAAGAGTATTTATATTAAAATAATCAACAGAAGTATACAAATGACAAACTTCTATGTCAGCACGTCTCAAAACAGAGAAACTAAGTCCCTTCCAGCTGGGCCTCCACAAATTCAATCCTCCACCAAAGGCAAGCTCATATAAAGGATACAATGAGGTTCTCCATCAAAGAGGGAAGAGCATGGGGGTTGAACAATGTGTTCATACTTTCCAGGATAAAGGGATGCAGACTCAATGTGAAGTGAAATTTATCTAGAGTATCTTTTCTCTAAAAAGTTGAATCCTCTCCTCTTCCACGGTTTGGATATGGATCAATTTATAGCCTTCAATTGGAACTGAAGGGCCTATTTGGAACATTTCAAGTATATGGAAGGTCAAGGATCATGGATATCGTGATGTGACATGCAAACCTGACACAAATTTTAATTTTGAGCACCAAACGCGATGTTCGCAGGTTGTAGTGGTCCAACCCGCATATATGCATGTTGTCTAACTGGTAGGGCACGCATATGTGGAAAAATATGATTTTTCAGCTCTGGGAATTACAAAAGGGGACATCAATTCTGCATAGGGAAATGTAAATGTCATCCAAGAAAGTTGCATGGGGTGAGGAAAAAATAGCTATAACAGATTCCCCCTAATGCATGAGGTTAGAGGAGTATCTGTGATGGCCGAAATACATTATAATTCCTAGAATTGGAGTGATGGAGACTCAGCTGGAAGTGATATCTTCTCATGAGAATATTACAATCCATGATGACTTTGTACACATGGCTTCCAATTTGAATTACACTGCAGATCCATGTGGAAATATACCAAACAATTGTTCATGTCCATGAATAGGAAATGCAAGGTAGACACATGCCATACGTTGTCATAGTCATGAAGAAGGCCTAGTGGAAGCCAGTCTCAAAAATCAGTCTAAAGATATATGTATACAATGGAGTACAATCTAATCTCCCATGATCATTGAAGTCATATAGGTATTGGTCCAATGAACGATAGAAACAACTCAGGAAATTTGCTACTATAAACTAATGTCTTCTACACTATCTGCCAAAGGTGCAAGTCTACATAATGTGAATAGAGGAGTTGATGTCAAACACAATGAGACTTCGTTTGATTACCGGTCATTAAGGTATATCATTAATAAACATGAGACAACTTACCAATAATGAAAGTAGGTATCAAGGCATCGAGTACATTATTATAAGTGTGAATAAATGTGTTGAGGTCGAACACTTGAATAATCCATCGATCATGAGACATTGATGTATTCCAAACTATATATGGTGGGAGAACCTTCCACTGATGACTGCAAGCCTCTAGGTACTCATAGGAATCTAGGCCTCATTTCCAGAATTAACGAGCTGAAATCGATGGAAGGAGACCCATTGAAAGGAGAGCATTAAGGCATCTCTCATCAGTCATCATGAGGTACAAATCAATATCTTGACGATTTGGAGGAACTCAGATTAAGAGGATGTTCACGAACCAACGACCATGTGTGTCTTTTGCATGCACCATATGCAAGTAGTGCATGAAAAATACCCTCTAAATAGTAGCCAATAAGGAAGACTGTCAAAAAGGTGAGGAAACCACCAATGAGGCTAATGGCATCCAAGAAACTGCACGAATCCCAATGTGTGAATAAATTTCTTTCCATTGAAAACAAGGGAAACCCCCCATTCAATGACCAATGAGGAGATGTCGACTGTTGGGTTCAAGGTTACCTAACCATGATGAAAGTAGGACCAGAGTGCATGGTAGGACTACAACTTCATGTGGCTCTGTGACACACTAAGGGTATAACTGACATGCAAAGTCAAGAGTTATGAGGAATGGTCGACACAAGCTTATAAACTTCCTTTGAACAAGAGCATGAGACATATGGACAACTCAGGCAACATAAACTTGATGATGAAACTTCGTGATGCAGGAGGCATCAAACAACTCTCCATAGGGACTATAAGAATAACCAGTTGGATGAGTAAACTCTAAGTAATGAGATAATCTTCCTAAGGTCATGCTAAACCAAAACTATGGATGACAATGGACTCAAAATTTTGTGCTATGTTCAAAGGCAACACAACTACTGTCAATATAAGATAATATTATTTTTCCACCAGTCTTTTTTTGTTTTTTCATAGGCAAATGAATGTTATGATACAAGAGAGGAAACAAGTGTCACAAGTAAGCAACCAGCTCCAAATAGTGGAACATACCTATTCTTAATGCAAGGAAGTGAATGTCGGGCATGGACACTTGGGGGAATGTTTCCTCTTAGAATACATGGTGTCAAGATGCAAAGTATATAAAGAAGGCTCTGCTTGGATGGTGATGAAAATTGTTGAGGTAAGAGGCTTATAACAAGAAAGTGAGAACCGGAAATAGGCTCAATACTGCAAGTAGGAGGATGGAATGCAATTACAACTTAACTCCAAAGAATGTCCTTTTTCATAAATTTAGTCCCCTAGGCCCAAATAAGTATAAAAAAATACCCAGGAGAACTCTTCTAGCCAATGTTGACTAGAGTGATCCTTTTTCTAAATTAGTCTACTTGGTCCAAAAAAGGGTTAAAATTAAACCAAATAGACAAGCTTTCAAATCCATTTAACGAGTGTGAAAGAGACAATTTCACTCTATAATATTTTCTCTTTTGAGAGAGTCGAAAAAGAGCTTAAACAAGACTCGGTGGGAGTCTACTAGGTGAAGGTCATAATTCTTATGAGTAAGAATATGATGTTTGAACGTAAAGTCATGTTAGAGCTATAAGTGACTCTCAATTCTATGGAATAACTTTTGCATGGGAACCAAATGGAATAAAGGCTATAACTAGGGCACCCATGTTTATTAAGCCTCTACCATTCAATAACGACACTTCTAGTAGAAGTAAGAAGGTTCTGTGTCGCTAATAAATGGGTTTGTACCTAAGGGATATGGATCATAGTCATAGGAAATGAAAATATGCAAAATGGATTGAGAACCTATCCTATATGCTAGGGATAGAAAATACATACCAAAGGCACGAATGGGCAATCTGATGCTAGAAACCACAAAAATCCCTGGACAAAACCACCAAAACCAACTCCTTCCACTGCACTATTAGTCCACTAGGTCAAAAAATTAGCACAAACTATATAAAGTGGATAAAACATTTCTACTAATAGAAAAAATGAACAATTTTACCATACCATTTGAGTTTTTTACCCACATAGTGAATTTTAGACCATTTTTCCCACAATCTTCAAGTGTTTATTGTGGGAGCTACGTTCAACGAAATTGACAACCGTTTGGACCAAGTAAGTTCCCTTCCCCTCCTCTTCATTTCTAGTGGTTTAAATTTCAAATTAAGTCCTCAGTTTTTGAGATTTTTAGGGTGAAACAAATAAATTAGGGTGTATGTGAGCTATTGTTCATCAGTCGCGTATATGGAGACATGTACATGGGAAAATAAAATCCTTTCGTGTATATGTGGCCCTACACGCGAATGTTAACACTGCAACCCACGTACAAGTCCGCAAACAAGTTTTTTTAATGGATTTAACTCAAAAAATGGTTTTCTTTTTGCAGGATGGTGCTTGAATGGAGAGAGAGGGAACATGAGGAGGTATATGCAGCAGTGGAAAGAGATGTGAGGGACCAACTGGCTCTAAAAAGATGTGACCTATATAAATTTTTGGTTGTCAAAGCAATGAGGGCTCAAGTGAGGTTACTCCAAATGCTCGTAAAATTTAGGGATCTGGAGACAGAGGCCTTCAATATCGATGGGAAACCATTGAGGATTGAAGTAGATGACATCTATTTTATTACAGGATTGTCTCACTAGGGCGAGGTGGTGAATCTCAAATGCTTAGGAGTTGGGGGTGGTATGAACATAGAGGATTTCATTACCACCAATTGTGTTGCAGGAACATTAAAAGTAGGGAGCCAACTCCCCATCAAGGAGATTGAGAACATGAGTTTGAATATCATCATTCTTGTCCTTACATAGATCTCAGGGTCGGGTTCATTGCACCAGGCTTCAAGGCCACTCATTTTTTACGTAGTGGAATGCTTGCAACCCATGGTTTATGACTGGTGTACCTCACTGTTGACTAACATGAAGAGTCAGCTGATGGATTTCAAATAAGGGAGAAAGAGAAATGTTGGGTTTGCATCTATCTTGTGTATTTTTTTCTTTGAGTGGGTTCTAGGTTTGATCCCTAGAGTGGAGATCATTCCACATTGACCGCGCGATCTAGCCATGTCACGGTGGACCAACGTGATGAGGTGGTTAGGAGGTGGTAGGGTGTCAACCCCCTACAATGATGAGTTCTTTTTCTGGTGGTGTCGACAGGTGATAGACATAGACAACTAATCTTATGCTAGGATCGACTACAAAGGGGATCTAGATATGCCTCTACCACCAAGATCTACCTACGGTGATATAGGTATGAAATTTTTTTGGATATTTAATTTTTTTGTGTTTTTCAAAAAGAATAAAAAAACACAAATATTTTTGTATGTTATCAAGTATTAACAATTAATTTGTCATGCATATGTAGGTCTGCGATGACCAGATGGATTCCCACGACATCGGTGGAGGAACTGGGGAGATGAGCACATGGGAGGACATGTGGATAGAGTGCTAAAAAATGTACAGGGGAACCTATCTCGTTTGACACAAAATATTCATATGGTTCAGGTGGAGGATCTTCCAGAGGCTATGCAAGGACAGGTGGTGGGTGTGCCTCGTGCATGGGTGCGACTCTTCCGACATCTCACAAACATCGTACTATGATATCATGATATGCATCTGGAACTAGAGGCATAGATTTCATGGTCATATATATACCAACCATATATGTATTTTGAGGGTGTGAGCCCCAATTTGTACTATGACACCATATCTTTTTGAAAACATGAAATATAAAATCATTGTTCCTCGGATTTACTCATATATGTTACAATGTGTACATGGATGTGTTTTCTTTACTTTAGTTATGTGACAAATTCAATCTAAAACATAATTAGCATATGCATTGGATACATAATTAGAACTTCTAGGTATGTGATTATAAGTAATAAAATAAAAGTATCATTCCAAAATTCGTACCCGTAGGAATCATCGGAGTAGAGTAGGGTTTCGCACATGGTAACTATCATTTAACTGACATATGACTAACTGGGATTCCAGACGAACCTCTAAATATCGAACACCATGTGAAATAGCATCACATAAGAGATCTATAACGGTGTTATAATAAACCAAATTATTCGTTGATGGTTCAAGACAAACGCCACTTGAAGACACTAGTTTTCCCTCGGGTGAGTAAATGACCCAAGCAGCGGAAGCCATTTTCTGTGTATGATGACTGGCACCGTCTTTGAATCCTAAGTAAACTGAAGACTCTGTTCACATCTTCCAACTAAGGAAAAACCTAATAAGAAAGCCGATGACACAAATGAAAATATATATATACACTAAGATACACTAGTATACAAAGAGTCACGCCCAAGCTTGAGGGCTCAAGTGTAATATATTTTCAGGTAGAGCCCATTTATGCGCTCAGTTATCATATTGCCTTCATAATCCTCCAATTCATAGGCTCCTTTTTCTAAAACATTCCGCATGATATAAGGATCGTGTCACATGGGGTTGAACTTGCCTACCCCCAATGGTTCTTTGGCTTGGTCATACAAGAGGACCAAGTCACCCTCAACATACTACCAAGGACAGATAGACCTATCATATTGAACCTTAACATTTCATTTATTCACTTTGATATTTGTAGAGGCATCTCGATGTTTCTCATCTAGGCGCTCTAGGTATACAAGGCATTCTTCAACATTGGATGTGTCAGGTAGGAGCTCAATTGCCAGTTTAAGGGATGGGATTTCACATTCAATCGAAAGGATTGACTCCACACCATGTACTAACTGAAAAGGAAAAAATCTGGTGGAATTCTTAACCGAGGTTCGATATGCCCAAAGCACAGGGTAAAGCATTAGATGTCAGTTAGATTTACTTTGGATGATATTTTTTTGCAAGATGATCTTGAGAGATTTATTCACATTGTTGGATTACTGAGAGGGGGCGTGAATTAGTAATAGATAAATTTAATCATTTTTCAATATAAAATGCAAGTGTTATATCAATGTAGCATTATCATCCAATATTTGTAGAGTAAATAAACAATAAACAAATGAGAAATCACACACATACATAGTACACCAGTGTTTTACGTGGAAACCCAAAGCGAGAGAAAACCACAGAATGACTTTTCTTATACGTCTTTAAGAATTACATTCATTGGAAGCACCAACTTACTTTGTTTTCCAGCTGCAACTGGAAGGAAGCTCCAACCCCCTAGTTTTTTAGGCTACAACCTAAGGGAGGCTCCAACTCCCCAATTCTCTAGCTATAACTAGAAGGAGGCTACAACCCCCTATGTTCTTCGACTACAACTAGAAGGTGGCTACAACCACCTATCCTTTCCCCGTCCAACTGCCCTGAAATATAAGTAGAATGATGGAACCACTGTCACACTATCACTGTGAGATATATTGTTGTAAACCTGTACCAATCAACCTGCACCAAACAACCTGTACCAATAACTTGAACCATCATAAACCATGCATCAACATGTACCTCAATCTGTACCATAAATAAGTGCATCAACCATGCACCAACCTGTACCTCAACCTGTACCATCAACGAGTGCATCAACCATGCACCAAAACTATATGAATAACCTGTCACAACAACCTGTCCAAACAACATATCACAACAACCTGTCTCATCAATCTTATCAACCAAATCAGATCTACTCATAAATATCAATCACCAAGAAAACTCTTAAATGTGTGCATCAACGAGGCATAGCACAACAACTCATAATCATCACCAAGATCAATATGTGCTTCTAATAATATACCAATACAAGTATGCTACATCATCCATAAACCATGTGTCAAAAATACTACTAACAAGTCCCTCCAACTATGTACCAATCATGTATCAACTACTTATCAACTATGACTCATCAAGATGTACCAACATCATCAACTATACACCTCATGTATCTTCCAACTCATCAACTACTTGCTTCAAACATGTACCCAACATGTACCTCGGCCAAAATCCCTCATCAATTTAATCATCCAAATCTGATTTGTAACTCTATAATAGACCTGGTGTATATGATCACATACCTGTAAACCTTCCTTAACTTTAACAACAAGAGACTAGCATTTTCTTCAAACTTTACTTTAGTCTCACATGACTAGTTTTGGATTAGTCAACAACCATAACTTGAAATAATCATAACTATGTACCTATAATGAATAAATCTTTGAAAATGTTACACAATGTTCTTTAGTGTCTTTTGTGGAATTCCTCCAGATTTCATTTCTTGGAACCTCTCATAAAAGGATTTATAGGAAAAATTGCATACCTTATTGAATTATGGCTTATTCTAGAGAGTAAACTTGTAGAGCGTGCCCTGCATGGAATATTTGTTGTATGGATCTAAAACTTGTACACATAATACTAAATAATGTACTCTAACCAATACATTTGGTCTTACTAAATTTGGATCTATTATAAATAAGTTATGACGTTTTTACCCGAAACACCTACTTTAGACTAGTTTCAGGACTAGCCATAAACCCTATTTTCCACGGAGTGTAACTCCAAAAATACAACGACCCACAAGATGAAATTTGTACCAAAACTACTTGGATATGTTTCCTCAAATGCCTCCCAATTTTACGGTCTGAATCATTCTATAAAACAAGTTATTTCAAAAATGGTGAGATGACCTATAAATAACATACCTTAGAAAGCATCATCAAAATAATTTATCCTCCCTTGAATTTCGGCCTTCTTTACTTCACCTTCCCTCTGAAATTTGGATTAGATATCCTTTGGTTACCTCAGTCACTTGTAGATATTCAATATGCTCAAGTGTGATTAAAATGAGAGAGTCTTTTCTCTTATTTATACTTTGATGTAGCTTCCTCAAGGGGTTACCTTTTAACCATCTTAACCNACACTTTGACTACTTTGACTTTTTGGGGCTTCTAGATGACTCATGAAGGTTCTCCAACTTCACATGGCCATAACTCTCTAACCTTGAGGAGTTATGTGACGTTCCACTTACCACTGGAAATGGAATGACATGTAATATCCATCTAGAATAGTCTTTCCTGTAAATATATCAAAACTTGTACCATTATCCATCAAACAAACTTGGGTCCATTACCCAAACCTGGGTTCTCCAACTTCACATGGCCATAACTCTCTAACCATGAGGAGTTATGTGACGTTCCACATCCCACCAGAAATGGAATGACATGTATTATCCATATAGAATATTCTTACCTTAAAGTATATTAAAACTCATACCATTATACATCAAACAAACTTGGGTCCATTACCTAAACCTTTGTGCTACCGGAATTTCTCCAAGGGTTGAAATCAATCACTAAGGGTTGAAATAAATCTATCATATAACTCTCCAATGGTTGAAATCAATGAAAACCAACAATCCATACCAACTTTCCATCAATCTAATCCAACTGTCTGACACACAACCTCTACTTGTCCATTTTCCTAGGGATAATAAGGGAAAGAATGCCCATGCTTAAACCCCAGTTTTGATGCTAATTCCTTCATCATTTCATTCTGAAAGTGACTACCATGATCAGTGAAAATATACTTTGGGATTCCAAACCAAGCTATAATTTGGTTGAATATGAATAATGTTGTACTCTTACCATCATATTTAATGGTAGGCATGGCCTCTGCTCATTTAGTGAAGTAATCTATGTCCACAATAATATGTTGATGCCCCCTAGCCGAAGTTGGGTTACAGTGCATAAAATCCACACACCACTTGGTGAAGGGACCGACAGTGATGACTTGTTGAAGAGGGGTTGGATGCGAGCGCATTTTCTAAGTGAACATGTGGCAAGGGTGACACTTCTTGACTACTTCAACACAATATTTAAAAATTGAAGGCAAAAAATAACCGGCTCGCAAAAATATTTGGGGTGTCGCAAGCCCAGATAGATGACCACCACAAGCTCCACTGTGACAGTCATTAAGAACAAACTCAAGTTCCTCGTGAGTCTACTATAAAATTCCTCCAAGATCCTACCTCATCTAAGAGATCAGTAGACTCACGAGGATCTACATCGATCTCATCCTCGTGAGTCTACCAGAAAATGCCTCATATTGGTGTGGATTGTTCGCCTGAAGAAATTCAGATCTACACCGATCTCTTCAAAGAATTTTGTGACGTGTTTGCTTGGTCATATGAAGATATGTCAAGGATCGACCCTATTATTTTTTAACATGAGATCAAAATGTATCCCTATGTTAGACCTGTTCGACAATGCCTTAGAGTTTTTAATCCTAGGAAGGTCCCCGCTATTAAGGAAGAGGTAGAGAAACTGCTTAATCTTGGTTTCATTTACCCATTTCTCTTCACTGAATGGGTATCCAACCCCATTCCTGTGAATAAGAAACAAGGAACCATCCATGTGTGTATGGATTTTCATGACCTAAATAAGGTTTTTCCTAAAGACATCTTCTCGACTCCTTTCATTGATCAAATTCTCGATGAGTGTGTGAGAAGAGAATTTTTCTCTTTTATGGATGGATTTTCAAGGTATAATCAAATTCATATCAAACCCAAGGATCAACATAAGACAAATTTCAATATCCTACCTCGTCCAGGTGTTATACGAAGACCATCTTTGAGTACGTAACTCAAAGCTTTATATCTACAACTTGTCCTCAAAAACCAAGATACGCAAGCATATGGTGATAATATATAATGTTAGCATATAAAATAACATAATCCATTAACATACATGAAAAATGTGCCCATGGAATAACAATTCAAATATTTGCAAGATATCAATTGGATGAGAAAAGAGTATTTCTATTAAAATAATCAAGAAAAGTATACAAATGACAAACTTATGTGTCGGCATGTCTCGAAACCAAGAAACTAAGTCCCTTCTATTTGGGCCTTTACCACTTCAATCCTCCACCAAAGGCAATCTCATATAAAGGAGACAATGAGGTTCTCCATCAAATAGGGAAGAGCTTGGGGGATGAACAATGTGTTTAGACTTTAAAGGATAGAGGGATGCAGACTCAATGTGAAGTGAAATTTCTTTAGATTATCTTTTCTCTCAAAAGTTGAATTCTCTCCTCTTCCATGGTTTGGATATGGTTCAATTTATAGCCTTCACATGGAAATGAAGGGTTGTTATGAGGAAAATCTCTCTATGGCATGGGGTAAGCCACAACATACAAAAATGACTACAGAAATCAACTCTAATATCAAGTATGTTATATAAACAAATATGATAACAAGACAAGATAAAGAGCCTACCTCGTCGAGACGTTTGATGAAGTCCATTGTTGATCACTTGACCCAAAGTAATACACCTTCAAATTGTCCTCAACAACCAAGAGATGTAATAATATGGTGATAATATATAAATTTAGCACATTCAATAGCATAATCCATCAATATTCATAACAAATATACCCATGGAATAACAATTCAAATATTTCCAAGACATTAATTGGATGAGAAAAGAGTATTTCTATTAAAATTTAATCAACAGAAGTGTATGAATTACAAACTTCTGTGTCGGCACGGTTCGGAACCGAGAAAATAAGTCCCTTCTAGCTGGGCCTCCACCACTTCAATCCTCCACCAAAGGCAAGCTCATATAAGAGAGACAATGAGGTTCTCAATCAAGTAGGGAAGAGCTTGGGGGTTGAACAATGTGTTTAGACTTAAAAGGATAAAGGGATGAAGACTCAATATAAAGTGAATAATTTCTCTGTAGTAACTTTGCTTTCAAAGTTGAATTATTCTCCTCTTTTCCACAGCTTGGATATGGCCCATTTATAGCTTTCAAATGGAACTGAAGGGTGG
The DNA here is from genome assembly GCA_010110895.2 of Picea sitchensis. Classification (NCBI taxonomy): domain Eukaryota; kingdom Viridiplantae; phylum Streptophyta; class Pinopsida; order Pinales; family Pinaceae; genus Picea; species Picea sitchensis. The sequence continues at coordinate 124,891 of SNQJ01S0012367.1, read as the reverse complement.
ATTCAAAACGTTTCCAATATATGGAAGGTCAAGGATCATGGATCTCGTGACGTGACATGGAAACCCAACACCATTTTTTAATTTTGGCACAAAAACCGATGTACACAGGTTTTAATGGTGAAACCTACGTATACACATGATGTATAACTGTTAGGGCGTGTATATGTGGAAAAATATTATTTTTAGCTCTAGGAACTACAAAAAGGGACTTCAAGTCTGCATAGGGAAATGGAAAAGGCCTTCTGAAAAACTTTTCATAGGGTGAGGAAAATATTTCCATAACAGATGCCCCTTAATGTGTGAGGTCAAAGGAGTATCTGCGATGGCCGAAATACATTATAATACCCAGAAGTGGAGTAATGGAGACCTGGCTAGATGAACTAGTTGCTCATGAGAATATTACAATCTTCACTGAATTTGCGCACATAGATGCCAATTTGAATTACACTGTAGATCCATGTGAAAATATACCAAAAAACTGTTCATGGCCATGAATAGGAAATACAAAGGTGGCTAGATGTCGAAGGTTTTCATAGTCACGAACAAGGCTTAGTAAAACCAGTTTCAAAATCAATATGAAGATACATGTATACGATGGAGTACAATCTAATATCCCATGATCACTGAAGTCACATAGGTACTAGTCCAATGAAAGATAGAAACAACTCAGGAAAGATTCATCTATAAAATGATGTATTCAAGTCTTCTACACGATCCACCAAAGTTGAAACTCTACATCGTGTGAATAAAGGAGTTGAGGTCGAACATAATGATACTTCATTTGATTACTGGTCATTAAGGTATATCGTTAACAAACACAAGATAGCCTACTGATAATGAAATTAGGTATCAAGGCACCGAGTACATTCTTACAAGTGTGAATAAAGGAGTTGTGGTCAAACACTTGAATAATCCATCGATCGGGAGACATTAATGTATTCCCAATTGTCGATGGTGAGAGAACCTGCCACTAATGACTGCAAGCCTCTAGGTACTCATAAGACTCTAGGCCTTGTTTCCAAAATAGATGGGTTGAGCTCGATGTAAGGAGACCTGCTGAAAGGAGATCATTGAGGCATCTCTCATCATTCAGCACAAGATACAAAGAAGTATATTGATGATTTGGAGGAAATCATACAAAGAACATGTTCATGAACCAACGACCATGTTTGTCTTTCGTGTGTGATATATGCAAGCGGTACACGAAAAAGACCCTCTGAATAGTAGCCAATAAGGAAAATTGCTAACAAAGGTGAGGAAACCACCAATAAGGATAATGGAATCCAAGACACTACATGAATCCCAATGTGTGAATAGATTTCATGTTGTCGAACATAAGTGAAACCCCCCAGTCAGCTACCAATGATGAAATGTCGACTGTTGGGTTCAATCTTACCTACCAATGATGAAAGTAGGACCAAGTTGCACGATAATACTACAACTTCATGTAACTCTAAGACATACTGAGGATATGGCCTACATGCAAAGTCAAGAGTTCTGAAGAATGGCCTACACAAGTTGATAGACATCCTTTGAACAAGAGCATGAGACATATGGAAGACTCTGGAAGAATAGACTCAATGATGAAACTTTGTGATGCATGAGGCACCAATCAAACTCTCCATAGGGACTGGAAGAGTAACTAGTCGGGGGATTAAACTCTAAGTAACGATATTAGCTTCCTAAGGTCATGCTAAACCAAAACTTTTGATGACAAGTGGAGTCAAAAGTTTTCTCTTTGTTCAAAGGTGACACGACTGCTGCCAATATAAGATAATATTCTTTTCCCACCCATTTTTTTTGTTTTTTCATAGTCAAATTAATGTTATGATACATAGGAGGAAACAAATGTCACAAGGAAGCAACTAGTTCCAGCAATGGAACATACCTATGCTCAATCAAAGGATGTGCATGCAGGAGATGGACACTCGGGGGAATGTTTCCTCTTGGGTATAGGGTGTCAAGCTACAAAGGATATAAACAAGGCTCTCCTTGGTTGATGATACAAAATGATTAGGTGATAGGATTATAATGTGAAAGAAAGAACTGGAAATAGGCTCAATACTGCAAGCAAAAGAATGAGATGCAATTACAACTTAAAGCCAAAAAATGTCCATTTTCGTGAATTTAGTCTACTTGGTTTGAAAAGGGGGTAAACTGACACAAAATAGACGTCCTTTCAAATCCGATTTACGAGTTTTAAAGAGACAAGTTCACTCAACAATTTTTCTCTTTTTGGGAGAGTCAGCAAAGAGCTTAAACTAGACTCGTTGGGAGTCCTACTAGGTATAGGTCGGCATGTTTATGAGTAAGAAATCTGGTTCAAATGAAAATTCATATATTAGCTATAAGGGACTCCCGGTCCTATAGACAAAAATATATGCATGGGCACCGAATGGTGCAGAGGATCTAACTAGGGCACCCATGTTTGGTAAGTCTCTACCATTCAATAATGACACTTCTAGTTGTAGAAAGAAGGCTCCATGTCGCTACTAAATGGGTTCACACCTAAGGCATATGAGCTACAGTCATAGGATGATACAAATGTGGACAATGGATTGATGACCTATTCTATATGTTGGTTGATGAAAATACATGTCCAAAGTTACGAACAAGGGACATGGTGTTAAAAACTGCAAGAATCCCTAGATAAAACCACCAAAACCAACTCCATCCACTCCCGTATTAGTCCATTAGGCCAAAATATTAGTAAAAACTATGCAAAGTGGGTAAAAGTTTCTATAAATAGTAAAAAATAAAACAATTTTACTATACCATTTGTATTTTTTACCCAAATAGTTCATTTTGGACCAAATTTCCCCTGAATTTCAAGTGTTGATAGTGGGAGCCACGAGTGACGAAATCAACAATCATCTGGACCAGGAAATTCATCTTGTTCCTCTCTTTATTTCTAGTGGATTAATATTTTCAATTATGTCTCCTTTTTTGGGCATTTTAAGGCGCAACTTAGAAAATAGGGTATGCACGGGCTATATATCATAGGGTTGCATATATGCAGCCCTATATTTGATTGTTTGAAAAAAATTCAGCATATAAGCAACCCTATAAGTAACTCTGTAAATTGTAGATCGTGTACAAGTCTATGGATATGGTTTTTAAAATGTTACTAACTCAAAAAATGGCTTTAATCTTGTAGGATGGTGCTAGAGTGGAGAGAAAGAGAGCATGAAGAGGTGGATGTTGTAGTGGAGAGAGATCTAGGGGCCTAGATGGCTTTAAAAATATGTGGGATATGTAAGTTTTTGGATCTCAAAGGTATGAGGGCTCAAGTGAGACTGCTCGAGATGCTAGTGAACTACTGGGATTCGGATATGGAGACCTTCAACCTTGATGGAAAACCATTGAGGATTGAAGTTGAGGACATATACTTATTGACAGGATTGTTGTGTCGGGATGAGGTGGTCAACATCAAAGCCCGGGGAGCTGGGAGTGGCATTAACATAGAGTACTACATATCCACCCATTTCATTGTAGGGACCGAGAAGGTAGGGAGCCAACTCCCAATTAGAGAGATCAACAATCTAAGCCTTAAGATTGTTTTCCTAGTGTTGAAATGGATCACAGGGTTGACCGCTTTGCACCAGGCATTGAGGCCACATATGTTCTATTTATTGGAGTTTTTGCGACCCATGGTTTACGACTAGTGCACCTCAATGTTGGCCAACATGAAGAGCCAGTTGATAGACTGCAAACTGGGTAGAAAGAGGAACTTCGGGTTCGCATCTATCCTATGTAGTTTTTTATTTGAGTGGGTTCTAGGCTTGGGCCCTAGAGTCAATATTGTTCTGCGTGGACCTCGCAGTCCATCCATGGCATGGTGGATTGAAGTGATGAGGTGGCAGGGAAGTGGTAGGGTGCCAACACCCTAGAACGACGAGTTTTTCTTCTGGTAGAGTCGGCAGGTGATGGCTCTATAGGACTACCCTTAGGAAGGGATTGACATCAGAGGAGATACAGACATGTCGTTACCACCAGGTTCCACCTACAGAGAAATAGGTATGCAAAAGTTTTTGAATATTTCATTTTTTTGTATTTTTGTATAAGAAAACAAAAAAAAAATTGTATGATGCCCAGTATTAACTAAACATGTTTGTGACACAGACGTGGGTCCACAATGGTCGAACGAAATTCCACAGCATTGGCAGAGGAACCGGGGGGATGATCTAGTGGGAGGGGATGTTGATAGAGTTATTCAAAACGTGCAGGGCAACCTGTCTCGTTTGACGCAAAGGATTCCCATGGCTCAAGTAGAGGATCTGTCGAAGGCGATGCAGTGACAGGTGGTAGGTGTGCCCCATGCTTGGGTATGACTCTTTCGAAGTCTTGAAACTCCGTAGTATGATATCATGACACATATCCGGTGCCATAGGGGTATATGTCATGATTATTGTATGGTCGGTCGTATATGTATTTTGAGGGTGTGAGCCCCCATTTTGTACTATAACACCATATGTTTTGGAGAGATGAAATATATAAAAACATTGATCTTCAGATTTACTTATATTACAATGTGTACATTGATGAAAGTGTTTTATTTTCTTTAGTTATGTGAAAATTTCCAATCTAAAACAAAATTAGAATATGCATCAGATACATAATTAGAAATTCTAGGTTTGTGATTATAAGTAATAAAATAAAAATGTCGTTCCAAAATTTGTACCCATAAGAATCATCGGAGTAGAGTAGGGTCTCGCACACGGTAAATTTTGTTCAACTGACATAGTACTAACTGGGAGTCTAGGCAAACTTCTAAAGAGTGAATACCATGTGAAATGGAATCGCGTAAAATTTCTATAATGGCGCTATATTCGGCCAGATTATTCAATGATGGACATATGAAAATGCCACTTGAAGACACCAGTAGACCCTCGGGTGAGTAAACAACCCAAGAGGATGAATCCAAGTTCCATGTATCATGATTAGCCCCATCTATGAATCTTAAGTAGACCAAAGACTCCGTTGACATCTGCCAACCAAGGGAAAACTTGATAAGAAAACTAAAGAGGAAAAAATAGGAAAATATATATACACTAAAATACATTAGTATACAAAGATTTACGCTCAAGACTGGGGGTCAAGCGTAATATCTTTTCAATTAGAGCCCATTCATGGGCTCAGCCAGCATATTCCCCTCATAATCTTCTAATTCATAGGCTCATTTTTCTAAGACATGTCGCACGATATAGGGACCATGCCACATGGGTTTGAACTTGCCTACCCCCAGTGCTTCTTTGGCTTCATCATATAGAAGGACAAATTCACCCTCAACGTACTGTCGAGGATAGACAAACTTATCATATTGGACCTTGACATGTCATTTATTCGCTTTGATAGTCGTGGAGGCATCTAGACTCTCTAGGTGTATGAGGCATTGTTCGAGATCGGAAGTGTTAGGTAGGAGCACAACTGCCAATCTAACAGAAGGGATTTCACATTGAATAGGTAGGATCGACTCCACATCGTTCACTAACTGGAAAGGAGAAAACTTTATGGACGTCTTAACCAGGTTTGATATGCCCAAAGTGATGGATAAAGCATGATATGCCAGTCATATTTACTTTGGCTGACAGTTTTCTGCAAAATGGTCTTGAGAGACTTGTCCATGGCCTCTGCTTGTCAATTTTCCTATGGGTAGTAAGGGGAATAATGACCATGTTTAAACCCCGGTTTCAATGCTAATTATTTCATCATTTCGTTCTGAAAGCCACTGCCATGATCAATGACAATCTCACTTGGGATTCCGAACCTGGATATAATTTGATTGAACACAAAGAAAGCAATAGTCTTACCATCGAATTTAATTGTAGGCATGGCCTTGGCCCACTTATTAAAGTATTCTATGTCCACGATAATGTGTTTATTCCCCCTAGTTGAAGTTGGGTTGTAATCCACAAAATCCACCCCCCACTTGGTGAAGGGACCGATGGTAACGACTGGATGGAGAGGGGTTGGATGCAAGAGAATATTCTCAGTGAACACCCGGCAAGGGTGACACTCCTTAACCACATCGACATAATATTTAAAAATAGAAGGCCAAAAATAATCGGCTCGCAAAATTTTATGGGTTGTCACAAGCCCACATAGATGACCACCACAAGCCCCACTGTGGCAGTCTTTCAGAACAGACTCAGATTCTTCGTGAGTCAAAAAAAGATGAAAGATATTGTCTACTCCTTGTTGATACAAAGTGTCATCGAAGATATGGTAGTTCTTATCTTGGTATCATATACGTCATCATTCATCTCTCAAGAGATGCTGAGGGAAATTCAAAGTTTGAATATAGACAAAAATATCTCCATACCAGGGGTCTAATGACAAGACAAGGAAAATGTGTTCATCCGCAAATGAATCAACATGAATAAAATCCTCATCTAACCAAGTGAAGTCATATATTAACTCTGCAAAAGCTACTGATTTCTTGGATTTCACAGAAGCGAATATGAGATCAAATTCCTATAAAAGGAAAATTTGTTTATTGTATTTTTCCCCTATGATATGCCTAGTAAGGACGTATTGAAACAGATTGTCATCGACAACCACATTAGTTTTGAAAAGAAATATATAGTGTCATAATCGTTGAACTGCATGAACAACAACCAAAGCTATCTTTTCAACATGAGAATATTTGAGTTCAGGGTCGACTAAGTTTCGACTAAGATATTAAATGACGTGCTCATGGAGCTCGTCATCCTCCTAAACCAACACCATACCAATCATCTCTTCAGATGTGGCAATATAAAGAAATTAATATCTATTATAGTCAGGAGACTTAAGTAGAGGTGTTGATACCAAGGATTTCTTCAAATCGTCGAAGGATTCATGGGCTCACTCATCCTAGATAAAAGGAGTGTCCTTCTTTAAGAGATGCATGAAACCTTTAGTAATATTGGAATAGTTCACTATAAACCGTCGTAAAAAGTTAGATTTCCCCTGTAAACCTTGAAGTTGACGAACAGTGCATGGGGGAGGCAGTCGAAGTATTGCCTCAACCTTTAATGGATCCATCATGATCCTAGTCTCAGAGACTAAGAATCCTAGAAGTCGACCTGAACTAACACAAAAGATGCATGTATGAGGGTTTAAATGGATGCGGTAATGGAGGCATATTTCAAAAAATAGTCGAAGGTGGGTAGGGTGATCCACTCTATTATGGGAGTGAGCAGCGAGATCGTCGAGATAGGCTTCAACTATATGCTTGTGATCGTGAAATGAGAAGTTCATAGATAGTTGGAAGGTTTATCCAGTGTTCTTAAGGATGAAAGGCATTTTATGGTATGCTAATGTACACCAAGGACAAATAAATTTCATCTTATGTTGGTCCTTGGGCTTAATCTAAATTTGGTTATACCTTGAAAAAACATCCATAAAATAAAAAACTTTGCTTCCTGCATATTCATCGAGAATATGATCAATTAAGGGTGTCGATAAGTTGTCTTTGGGACAAGCCTTATTCAGGTCACGAAAATCCATGCATACACGGATGGTTCCTTTCTTTTTATTCACATGAATGGGATTGGATGCCCATTCATTCAAGGGAACTGGGTAGATAAAGACAACATTAAGCAGTTTTCCTACCTCTACTTTAATAGCAGGAGCCTTCCTAGGATTGACATCTCTAATTCGTTGTTGAACAAGTTTAGCATCCAGGTAGGTTTTAATCTCATGTTCGACAATTCAAGGGTCAATTCATGGAATCTCTTCATATGACCAAGTGAATACATCGCATAATTATTTGAAGAGCTCGGTGTAGATCAGAATTTATTCTAGCGAACAATCTGCACCAATGTATACATTTTCAATCTTGCTAAGAATGCAAGAGATATCAATCGTGACGGTAGGAGAGATACTCTCCATGTTTCCTTCGTGATAAATGCCATAAATATCAAGTGGAACTACGGAATGAATGACTATCTCGCTCAAGGTAGATCTAAAATTATCTTGTTTGATTCTAGCAAGCTCTGGTAGAAAATAAGAGCGATGGTGCATATCATCCCATGGCTTGTTAGAAAAATTCATGGCCTCTACGATTGCTTCATCCAAGGGTAAATTATCATCGAGGAAGTCATGTGAAAAATATGATGAAGTGGCCCATATGGGCTCGAGAACAAAATCCACCTCGTCCATCTGCGAGGTAATAGGATCTGGATCAGCAGAAGAGTTAAGAACAGCCTGATATTCTATCTCCATTGTCGATAGTGGCATAGACATTCCAATATGTGACTAACCTTCACAAGACGCAGTCAAGGAAGGTATGGTCCAAGGATCGTTAAAATACGAAGTGCAGAAAGGAAAGGACCTCATTGATGAATTAGACCTACTGGACATGGAGTAGATATGATGAACCGGTGCCATGAATTTGAAGGTACCCATAAGGGATGAATACATTCTGACACTGATATTCTCAATTGCCAGCTGATAATTTTCAATCACAGGGATCGACGGTCCAACCGATGCATTGTGGATATCATACGCAAAGGACAATTGGTCAATTTTCATGATCATCCCATCATGAGGAAAGCAAAGAGTACGGAAGATGGATGATACGATTAGCATAATTCCAATTGAATCCTAGTAATAAGTTATAGTTGAGGGGCACATCAACCACCTCGACATCCACCACCATTGTCTTCCCACCTAACTGGACTGGGAAGGAAAGAAGAATATTTTGAGGGAGGAAAGAATGATCGTCAAAATCATTCAACATGGTTGGATATTGAGAAAGGTTCGGATAGTCTAGGGCTTTCCAACAGTCCATGGACATAACGCATGTTGCAGCTCCTTCATCAACAACAATACGTTTGATGGTGTACTTTGAGTAACCCATGTGGATTTGGAATGCCACATGGTAAGTCAAGTGAGGCTTCACATCCGTGACGTCAAACTTGATAAATTTAGAGCCACTGGAATCTAGAGCTCCTAACGCAGATAAAAAGGCATTCCTTTGTGAAGGAAACACCTGGAGTACCTCCAGATCTGACATCACACAAGGGGTTTAACCCAGATCCTCAACAATAGAGTAATTCTAGGCAGCTCTAGCATTAGGATTGTGGGTAGAGCGCTTGATTACTCCTTTTGGAATACGACGTGGGGGCTCTGGTTTTTCGATCTGTAAAGGGGTCTCCAGAGGGGGGGGAGACTCTAGACTAGGTACAATCTTTGAATAACTGTAATCGCAAGATCGAGTGGATACATTAACCTTATACTTAACCATATTAATGTATATATGGTCACCATCTTGCATCGGTGGGTTTTGACTCCCACTCACCACATTTATGGAATTCGAGGAGCTCGAGGCCATGTGATGATTATGTGGAAAAGGATTAGTCATCACAATGGGTGGGAGAGATAAAATCCTCTTAGCTTCCGCAAGTTTGGGGCACAAGTGGGTAAGGTGATAATCTGTACAAATCTTGCAGGTAAACTTCACCTTCCACCTTTATTTATTTCCCTCACCAACATTATTATTCGACTTCTCATTATTATCATTGTCCTTGTGTTTATTATTATCCTTCCCACCCTTACGATTGTTACAACGTCCTTTATTTTTATTCCCTCATGGTTCTTGTTTACCATTCAGGTTAGTCGATGATTGTACACAATGTACAACCATCGACTGAGTGGGAGTGGAGGGCACAGATGAATTTGTCCCTCCTACAGACTGGTTTAGAGAAAAATCTTTCAACTCACTTGTAACCAAGTCTACATATTTCACATTGGCGGACCCTATAATTCCCTCGGCATGAGGCCTAGGATTTTTTCTAGGGTCATATTTTGACCTCGGTGCATCTGGAAGAATCTCATATAACATCCCAGACTAAGCATATATAATATCTAACTGTTGGGATTTAAAAATTGCTTCTTCCTCAAATGTAACCCCAGATGTAGAAATATCCTTCGAAATATAAGGCTGTAGAGACTTAAGGAACCACTCTAGTAGGAATTTCGAAGGTATGTAAGACTTGATCAACCTCTTCTGTCTATGCCACTCTTGGATTTGATCCGAGATATGGGTGGATTTTTCTTGATGGAAGGCCGACAAAATTTCTATTCCAACACCGTAATGAACCGATAATTGGAAGTGGTTGAGGAAGACTAAAACCATCTGATTAAAAGTTTTGTACATTCCCCCTAGTAGCTCTATATACCATTTCGTGGTGACCCCCATGAGGGTGCATTGCAAAAATATTAAACGAATAGAATTGTTGATAGGAGAATTCGAAGAGAACCAAAGATGAAAAGTAGTGACATGATCACCAGGATCCTCACCAATCTTGCCTTTGAATTTTGGGATATCTAAAGGAAGATTGGTGGGGATGTGGGGCCATGTCAGATCATGACGCATAGGTTCATTCATTAATCTATACAATTCTGGCAGATTGAGCATGGCCAAAAAAGGAAGACGAGGTTGCGACATCTGGCCCCAAGCTATTGGGAAAGACTTTTGTTTGGGAATCGCAACCCATCCAGGTTTCTGGTATGCACCATGGCCCTGTCTGGGATTGCAAGACCCTCCTATGAACTGATTCATAAAGGGTTGTTTGGGCACCATTACAATAGGAATGTTATGATGACGTTTGTAAAAATTTCCCCCAACTGGAGTAGCTCCAGGTTGGGGGTTTCCCAAGGTATAAAAATGACCTCCACTGGGTGTGAATCTAGAGGATAGAGGTGGATTCGACATGCCAAAAATGTTGTTCAGAATCAGTGTAGAGTAGGTAGGTGTAAAGGATGGGTCGTAAGAATCAGATTGTCCTCTAGGTTGACCAATCCATCTAGGAGCATGAGGACCAGGATTAGACCCGGGGTGAAAAGGAAGAATGCCTCCAACTGTAGGATTCATTTGTGGGATATGAGCCTCACCAAACAAAAATGGAGTATGTGAAGGAGCCATGCCCCCAAGTCCAATACTAGTATTTGGATTAGATGTTGGGATGGAGGATGAAAATTGTGATGTGAAATTTAGCATACCATAAGAAAAAGGGCTAGAGGCCATAGGGATGGACTGAATATTGTATCTCGGTGAGTGAAAAAGGGACCCAAAAGGGTTCATGGCTATAGGTTGAGCATTCACTATAGGATGGACAGGAGTGATGATAGGAACCTCCGGTACTACAACCATTGTGGTTGAAGGTGTCGAAGGAGTGTTGTTAACTATAGTGGGTATCGGAGTTGAAGGACTCCCAATATCTTTCTTACTCTATTCAGTACTCATCCTTGTATGAACACAAGTCTCGTAAGTGGAGGTGTGTGTACCACATTTGATAACTTTACGCATTTTAGTAGGCAAAGACTCAAGATGCGGTGGTAATCATAACAAGCGGAAAGACTGGGAGGAAGTTGGTCTAGCTCCACGATGACTCAAGACTTGAGAAAAAATAAATCCTAAGGCAAACTAGTAATCAAAGAGCACACCAAAATAAGCAAAAGGCCAATATGCACACAAACAGGATAAAGTGGTTGAAAGGGGCCTCCCTCCCTAAAGTAGGTATGCCTCTCCTAAGAGGGGCTTGAGACTCCCTGCAAAATATCGAAGGTATCAGAATCATTTATAAGGGCCCTTGTGGGATTAACAACCATTCGATCAGATCCCCCCAGAGAGGTAATCCTCCATAAATTTTGTGTGTTTTCCGACACTTATCTGACCCAGGGTACCTGCAGAACCCTTATCTAACACAGGGTACCTGTAGAATAACCCCTACAAGTAACTTATGTGGTACCTATGTCAATCAACTAAGAAACCACAATATAATCGATGCACAGGTGAACAGTCGTAAGTCAGGTCCACTATATGGGCAGGGTAACAAATATTGAAACCTCTAAATCACCGCCTCTCACAGAGGTAAAGGTACTAACAATATCCCCATATACGAATAGATCCCTAGAAATATATCTCACACTAAGAAGGTATTGGGGGGTTATCCCCTCAACCAACTTCACGCAACCTCGTGCTTAACTCTGGTGTAAGCGGAGCCTTCTGATGTCACCAATTATACAATGGATTTCACCACTCCTTTAGTCAGATACATATTTTGATTTAATAGCCTTAGAGAAGTTTACTCGTAAAATCCTATTCCAAGGCTCTAAATCCTAAGCTAGTTTGTGCACCCTAGAAAATAAATCGTTTCTAATCAATTTTTAATTATCAATGTTGTTTTTAGTGGCCTCGCTTACTAAAAAAGGGGTGGTAGCAAAACTGATGATGTTATGACTCAACAAGTAAAATAAATGAATATGAATAAAATGCAAAGTCCGAAATTCAATTCCAAATATGATAATCTTTCAAAATGCAATTTTCAATTTAATTCTGCAATTCAAAATAAGATGCAATATTTCCATACATGTACTAAGATCAATAATAAGAACCCAAAAGATCAAATGACAACAATGAAAAATGTTTAATATTTTTGTATTTTCAATATAAAAGAATGAAAATGCAAGGACTTATCAATAGCTTGATATAAACATTCTACTGAATGCAATCAGAGACATACCAAGTAGGAAATCAAGAAACAAACACCCAACCCAAGATGCAAGGACAATTAATGAAAAGGATGATGAGAAAGGCACCACCCTAAAATTCAACCAAATAAACGTTTCCTATCACTCTGTGGACGCATAACAGTCATAACAGAGACCTAAGAAGACTCAACAACCGTCAAAAATTACCCAGCAACCAAGCACACAAGAATGGTGTACACGATAGTTCAAGATAAAACCGTGTATATACGCCTCTTGAAGAAGGACATCACACATATGTATGCGACTGTCAGGTAAAAACCCGTGTATATGTATTAAAGCACCTCCAAGTTAAGGATAAGTCTAAGAAACTCAAACTCAAAATGAACAAAGGTTGTCAAGCAATCAGGCGACAAGAAACTCAATATAAACGAGAGCAATCAAAGGAGAAAAACACTCCAAACCCCAAAAAGAAGATTCAATCCCAAGTACAGTCACCAATTTTGTTACGATGATGATCTCTCTATGGCATGGGGAAAACCACAATATACGGAAATGATTGCAGAAATCAATTCTAATGTCAAGTAGGATATATAAACAAATATGTTAACAAGACAAGATAAAGAGCCTACCTCATCCAGACGTTCGATGAATTACACCGTTGAGCACTTGACCCAAAGTAATACACCTGCAACTTGTCCTCAACAACCAAGAAATGCAAGAATGTGGTGATAATATATAAATTTAGCACATTCAATCTCATAATTCATCAATATTCATAACAAATATGCCCATGGAATAATAATTCATATTTGCAAGAAATTGATTGGATGAGAAAAGAGTATTTCTATTAAAATGTAATCAGTAGAAGTGTATGAATTACAAACTTCTTTGTCGACATGGTTCGGAACCGAGAAACTAAGTCCCTTCCAACTGGGCCTCCACCACTTCAATCCTCCACCAAAGGCAAGCTCATATAAGAGAGACAATGAGGTTCTCAATCAAGTAGGGAAGATCTTGGGGGTTGAATAATGTGTTCAGACTAAAAAGGATAAAGGGATGTAGACTCAATATGAAGTGAATAATTTCTCCAGAGTAACTTTGCTCTCAAATTTGAATTCTTCTCCTCTTTTCCACAGCTTGGATATGGCCCATTTATAGCCTTCAAATGGAACTGAAGGACCGATTCAGAACGTTTCCAGTATATGGAAGGTCAAGGATCATGGATCTCGTGATGTGACATGGAAATCCAACACCATTTTTTAATTTGGGCACAAAACTTGATGTACATGGGTTGTAATGGTGCAACCTGCGTATACACATGTTGTATAACTGTTAGGGTGTGGATATGTGCAAAAATATTATTTTTAGCTCTGGGGACAATAAAAAGGGACTTGAAGTCTGGATAGGGAAATGGAAAAGGCATCTTGATCAAATTTTCATAGGTTGAGGAAAATATTTCTATAACAAGGGTCGAGTCAGAACGTTTCTAGTATATGGAAGGTCAAGGATCATGGATCTCATGACGTAACATGGAAACCAGACACAATTTTTAATTTTGAGAACCAAACTTGATGTACGCGGGATGTAGTGGTGCAACTTGTGTATACGCATGTTGTCTAACTGGTAGGGCACATATATGTGGAAAACTATGATTTTTTGGCTCTGTGAAGTGAAAAATGGGACTTGAAGTTTTCATAGGGAAATGGAAAGGCCATCCAATCAAGTTGCATGGGGTGAGGGAAAATTATCTATAATAGGAAGGAGAGGTTAATCTTGAAGGTGAACTAATATTTTCTCTAAGTGAACTGGATAAGTTCAAAAAGAAAAATTAGTCTCTCAAGGAACAATTAAGAAAATCAAAAGGAGAATTTCATGAACCAAATAGTGAAACTGAGACTATTGGTCTAAAAAGAAAATTAGAAGAAGAAAAAAGAATTGAAGAAATTTTGGAAACTAAGCTCAAAGAAATAGAGGATATTTTCCATCAAAGAGAGCTTGAAATTGTTTTCCTACGAAAATAATTAGATAATAATGTCACCCAATTGAACACAAATCTGAGGTTTGAAAAGAGTTCACTAATACTAGAAGACATTCTAAATGTCCAAAGGTCACCATTTTATAGAATTGGTCTTGGCTACAACAACAGTTAGAAAAATATTGATTTTGAGATACCAGAAAGAGGTGTGAAGATTCAAAGCTATTAAAATGTACTTAGGATTTCCAATCATATTGGAAACACTATAAAAATGAAGAAACCAACAAACAAAAAAAGGAAGATCAACAGAAGACCACTTATCTTCCCAACGGAGTCGAATTTGAAAAGGGTGATCCACCCAGAAGAGCTCCCACCACAAGAAGTGCTTACAACGCTACCAAGGATGATTATTTTAAAAATAAAACATCTAAAAGGTTTACCAATAGAAATGCTACACCAAGAAGACCTCCTACAACAAGGTATCAAAATCTATTTCTTGGTAACTATTTTTCTTGTCATAATTTTTGGCATAAATCCACTAACTACAGGGCTAGTACAAGATATAACTATCTAAAAAGTAGATATATATATACAAGACTACCAGAAATGACTATGTAAGAAATAGATCAACTCAAGAGTTTGCATAAAGAAACTATAATTTGTTTTCTCTTCTTATGAACTGCAATATTGAGTGTTACAAATGTAATAAATTTGGCCACAAAGCACATGAGTGCAGAAGCAAATTGGAATCCATGAGATAGAACATGAATGAGAAATCTTCTATTAAACATGAGAAAAAAAACACAAGCTTATGGAAGAAAAACCTAGATCAACAAAAAAGGGAAGAAAACAATCTAGCTCTACATGCTCGAAGCAACACAAGTCACTGATATATTAACAATGGATGCTCCACACACATGACAATAGATCAGAACGGGATTTTAACTCTTGATAAGACAAAAGGAAGCAATGCCATGTTTGGAAATGATAATTCTTCCAAAATAATTGGAAAAGGAACAATTAGTCTTGGAAATGAGAAATCTAAAGCAGAAAATGTGTTGCTAATTGAAGATATAAAACACAATCTTCTCAGTGTCAGTCAAATATGTGATCAAGGACACACTCTTTCTTTTGACTCTTGAAAGTGTGAAATAAGAAATGAAATATCTTGTAGATCAGTTGCTACATCACTTAGGAATCCTAATAACATATACATTTTAGATGAAGTAAAAGGAGAGAAATGTTGGATGGGACAAATAGATCAATGTTGGCTTTGGCATAGGATAATGAGACACATAAATTTTGACAATTTGGTAAAACCAACAAAACACAGGCAGTAAGGGATCTGGCCTTAATTGTAAAACCTTCAAATCCAATTTCCAAACATTGGAAAGATGGAAAGCAGACCAAAGTCACCTTCAAAACAAAGGAGCATTCAACTTCAAAGCCTCTACAACTCATTCATGTTGATCTATGTGGACCAAACAGAACCAAAATCTTACAAGGTTAGCACTACTTTATGGTACTTATAGATTAATACACTAGAATGACATGAGTTTCTTTTCTAAAGAAAAAATCAAAAGAAATTGATAAATTTAAGGTGTTTAAAGAACTAGTAGAAAACAAAANCAGAACCAAAATCTTACAAGGTTAGCACTACTTTATGGTACTTATAGATTAATACACTAGAATGACATGAGTTTCTTTTCTAAAGAAAAAATCAAAAGAAATTGATAAATTTAAGGTGTTTAAAGAACTAGTAGAAAACAAAATTGACCTCAAAATCAAGTGCTTACGATCAGATAATGGAAGTGAGTTTACCACAAATGAATTTGAGAATTTTAGTGATATGCATGGAATCAAAAGACAATTTTCAGTAACCAGGACACCACAACAAAATGGTGTGGAATAAAGAAAAAGTAGGACCGTGTAAGAAATGGAAAGAACCATGTTAAATGACTCCAAACTATCAGATATTTTTTGGAGAGAAGTAGTACACACTGTTTGTCATATTCTAAACATAGTTTTTCCTAAAACAAACCATGATTAAACACCATATTAACTATGAAAAGGTAGGCATGCAATATTTAATTATCTCAAAGTATTTGGGAGTAAATGTTACATAAAGAGAAGTGAAGAGAATTTGGATAAATTTGATTCCATAACAAATGAAGGAATCCTTTTAGGTTACTCATCTGACATTAGAGCCTATAGATGCTACAATATAATGTTGTACAAGATAGTGATGAGTACAAATGTGAAATTAGATGATGAAAAGTCACATGTTACAAACCAAATTTCAAAAGAAGAAAATTGTAGAGAAAATGATGAATATCTACAAGGACAACACGAAGAGGAACAAGAAGAAAATGAAGTATCAGAGAAAGAAAAGCAAGAAGAATAACGTCAAGAAGAAGAAAAACAATAAAACAAGGATCAACAAATAGAAGAAGAAGATGAAGCGGAAATAAAAGAAACAAAAACTCCTTCAAGGTATGTACAAAAGAATCATCCTGAAAGCCAAATTCTTGGATATAGGAGTGCAGGACCTCAGACAAGGAGAAGAATAAAAAATGAAGTAAACTTTTCCTTACTATATACAATAGATCCTCATAACTTTGTAGAATCCATCCAATATGAACATTGGATCAATGCCACGAATGATGAATTGGACCAAATTGAAAAGAATCAAACTTGGGATCTTGTTCCTAGACCCAAGGATAAAAAAAGTAATATGTACTAAATGGATTTTCAGGAATAAACAAAATTAAAATGGGCATGTAGTAAGAAACAAAGAAAAACATTATGTAAGAGATATGCTCAAATTGAAGGATCTGATTTTGAAGAAAATTTTGATCTTGTAGAAAGATTGGAAGCAATCGAGATGTTTTTGGCATTTGTTTTATTCAAGAACTTTAAATTTTACCAAATGGATGTTAAATGAGCATTCCTAAATGAAAATTTATAGGAAGAAGTATACATAGAACAACCTGAAGAATTTCAGTTAATAGAAGATGGATATTGTGTGTGTAAACTCAAGAAATCTCTCTATGGCCTAAAGCAACCCCCTAGAGCTTAGTACTTCAGACTAGATAAGCATTTGCAATAGCAAGGACTTAAAAGAGGAGCTATAGAAAACAAAATCTAGATCAAAAGGGAGGAAAAATACATGATAATATTTTTTTTTCTATGTGGACGATATAATATTTGGAAGTAATATTAACAAGCTAAGAAAAAAAAATTCTAAAGAAATGCAGAGTGAATTCAAAATGTCAATGCTATGAGAGCTATCATTCTTCTTAGGATTGCAGATATCTCAATCAAGCAAAGGTATATTCGTATCTCAAATGAAGTACAAAAAGGAGATGCTCAAGAAGTTCAAAATGGAGGATTGTAAACCAGTCAACACCCCTATGACCACAGGATGGAATCTCAGTAAAGATGATGAATCCATGGAAGCAGATAAAAAATTGTACAGGTCTATGATTGGCATCTTGTTGTATGTAACTACTTCAAGGCCAGATGTGATGCAGGAAGTTAGAATTGTTGCAAGGTTTCAATATATACCAAAAGAATATGATGTACAAAAAATCAAGATAATATTTAGATATATGAAGGGTAATTTGGACTATGGACATTGGTATCCAAAAGGTGAATACTTTACCTTGAAATCATACAACAATGTTGATTGAGCAGGATGTGTAGATAACCAAAAAAGCACAAGTGGAGGTGCATTCTTTGTAGGAAATTGCCTGGTTTCCTAGTTGAGAAAAAATCAATCATCAATCTCTTTTTCAACTGCAGAAGATGAATATATTGCAGCAGCATCTTGTTGCACACAAATTATTTGGATGCAACAAACCTTACAAGACATTCATATTGATTACAAACAATCAATCTTTATACTATGTGATAACTCCAGTGCAATAAGAATTTCTAAGAACCATGTCATGCATTCAAAAACAAAACATATACTTATCAAGTACCATTTTCTAAGAGAACAAGTTGAAAACCAAGTTGTAAAGATGGAATATTTGCCAACAAAGGAACCAATTACAGACATATTTACAAAACCACTGCCCAGAGACACATTTGATTATCTCAAACAGAAGATGGGAGTCATCCCCATCTCTTATTAAGGTATGCCAACTTCAGTTTAAAGTTGTTGCAAGCTCATAAAAAACAATAGATCAGGGGAAGAGTACACAAATGAGAAAGTTCTATAATAAAATTAGAACAAGAAGCACAAACATAGGGGGGGCTGCAGAAAACAAGAAAGTTGTTGGTTGCAAAGAACATAAAATCAAGAGTACAGTGAAATGGGGAGAAAATCCCTTTGCCATTGATGCCAAAGGGAGAGAGTAAATAGATAGGGGGAGACTTGACAGGTGGAGACTTGCAGAAATTAGTCAACCTATATAAGAACAAAATGATTAGATCTATGGTTGCACAGACTAGAGGATTTTTCTGCCATCAATGAAAACGGGGGAGATCATTGGAAATTGTGTTGTGATAGTAATGAATGTCATTGATGAAAAACACAAGGGGTGACTGTGAATATATTGACCTTCTGTAAGGGTCCTATGTGTTTACCTTAAATGATTGCGCCATAACAACAAGATGAGTGTGTGTAAACATGAAGGGTTGAAGAGAAATGGAAAATGAAATATAGACGAGATGGAGGAGAAAACATTTAAATAAAGAATTGAAATCTATGTGGAATAGAAGAAGTGTAAGTATGGAGTAGTGATGATCTTGGAAAAGGAATATCATGGTGGCCCGATCAAAGAATTGACGAAATTAATATATCCCACATTTATGAGGAAAAAATAATTTCCATAAGTTTATAATGAAAAAGAAATGTTATGAAGTTTGAATTCGAGAGGCAAATCCATGAAACCATGCATGAGGGGTTAAATTTTAGCGGATTAAATATTAACCATTGATTTTCAGATATAAATCACCAATATCAAATGTCATAGAGCCCAACAAATCAGAAAATTGAGTGAAAGTTATAAACACAATGTTAGAAGCTTCGGTAGCCCGATGGCTCGGTAGGCTCGTTGGATGATAAATCGATAACATACTGGATCGGGGAAAATGGTTGATGTGCATTGATTAGAGGTTATGGAAGGACGATTCCCCAGTGAGTCGAATGTCAGGTGACAATTCTATGTGTAAGGACAAGTGTAGTCCATGTGGAGACAATCTGTCAATGCATATATTTTTCCACGTCACATCAACATAATAGAGACTGAGAGTTCAGAGTGTTAGCACGGTGGAAAAAATATTGAGGGCCCATAAGGTCGGTACCCTAGTGGTCTGATGGTTCTGGTGATCAATATCAACATATTGAATAACAGATTGAGCAAACAAATTGTGAGTGCAATGTTAAATACTTGGTGAGTCGGTAGGCCAATGGCCACGTTAATGACATGTCAAAGTCATGTGCCATGATAAGTAAGTGCCACATCAGTCAATAGAGGTAGAGGAATTCCACACCATAACAAGAAGCTCTACAGATGCCACACACAGTGCCATGTTTCAAGCCTATACTTTTCCTAGTCAACTAGAACATATAGAAGGGTTCCATGTGGAGACTATGTCATATGCTACGTCACATTGATGCACTGAATATCGAAAATATGGAATGCATGCACAATATTAATGTCCCAAGGGCCCAATGGGTCGGTAGCCCAATAGTATGATAGACCCGGTGGTTGAAACTTGGACAACAAGGTTCTATATTGGACCGATAATGGTTCAATAAGAGGTAGAAGGATATGTGCGATAGGCCGGTGACCCGGTGCCCTGATTGGTTGGATCAGACCAGATCGAAGCAGTGTTAAGGAACATTGTTGAAATACCTAGGGACTGATATCTCGGGGACCTGAGGAGACAAAACCCTGGTAATCCCGACAACCAGATGATCCAGTGGTCTTGATGATGAGGATGACTGAACAATAGATCGACATTGGTGATTGAATCCACTAGTGATCCAATGACAAAGATTGGATTAGGGTACCGACGCAGAGGTGATGGCATGATCCCACATAGTAAAATGCCTGGTAACCCAGTAACTCGACGGGATTGGTGGCCAATGGTCAGAACAGATCAGAACAGGATAATATTTCACAAGGAAAAATAGGGAAATGTCCCCAATGGGCTATTGCTCATTTCCCCAATGGTTACGATATCCAAGGAATGAAGAATTTTATCAATGGTTGTAATTTGTTTGAGGAATTGAATGACTGTTGAGATTTAAGAGGTGCACGATGTGTCATATATCCTGGTGGTCTCGACTGCCCGATGATGCAGTGAACCATCAAGATATTATATCAACGATCAAGAGATAATCCATGGGGAGATTAGATGGTTATTGAGTGACGAGGCTTCTTGTTGTGTGGTCAGATCGATAGAGAAGAGATCGATGAAAAAAATCAAATTCAAGGAATTGCATTGGATTATTGTTGAGTTTGAAGCTTGTGCTAGAGTATACAAGAAGATATCACATGAAACCAAAGGGGATTTTTTCGTGCTAGAGTCTAGACTCAATTTGAGATAAATGACTTTTACTTTGTTCTTTTAAGGCACCAACATCTTCCTCCAAACAGACTCCGAGGACTGATGAAGCTTTGGATCCCATGATTTTCGTCTTTGTTTGAAAATGATCAAACATTAACTCAGATTCTTGTGCTTAATCTCCCGTAGCTTATTTTAGTTGGATTTCCATATATAACTTTCTCCTCTACAATGTCATTCTTTTCTCCATGCTTATCACCTCCTATTTCTGCATGTGATTTATCTGAGTTTTTATCACTTGAAGCATTACCAAAATGCACAACCATTTCACTTTGCTCTTCCATACCTTTGCCAGTTGGAAATTTCACAATATGATGACCATCAGTCGCAAGTCCACAAAATTATATGTTTTCAACCAAAGAACTAGGCTTGGCCATGACCTCTAAATTTGCAAGAGAATGAGATATTTCACTTCCCACTAATGTATCTATGCCATCCTTAGCTTTCAAAAATGCTTTTTGTGCTTTCACTAGCTAACTCGCCTTATGATTCGCTGGTTAGCTGGTGAAAGCGCAGCCTTTCACCAGCTAACTGGTTGTAAAATTGCCCTATACACTGGTGAAAGCTCTGCCTTGTTTAATTTCTTCTCCCACGCTGATAGAAACAAGTAAAACACACAAGAAACATGCAAGCATCTCAAATTCACAGATCTAATCTCTCTTTGATGCAATCCTCTAGCACATGCGTTTGACAAGGTCATTCATGGAGTTCCATATCTGAAGATCTTCCTCATCTTTCATATATGCTTTAGGCGAAGAGTAGGCAAAATAGCCCCTTGTCTTCAGCAACCTGTAAAAATCTAGAAGCAATATACCATCCCTCTGAAGCCAATCAATTCTACACCTGGAACAGTGAGCAATTCAAATGGACAGTGTCTTTCATAATGCTTCATGACCCCAAAATTTAATTTGAGCTCGAGATGATAAATAATGTTTCGATCCAAGCATGGAATTAAATCTCAAGGCAATGAACCTTTCAGCTCCTTCCTATCTGGACCGAATTCTTCGGTCCCAAACCCTTTTACATATACATCAGCAAAAATCTATGAAAGATCTGGCACTGGACTTTCCTTTGCTGGGGCAATTTCATCATTGACTTGTTTTAAATAACAAAACAAAATGTCCTAGCTTATTGGAAAGGAGATTCATTCGAATCCTAAGACATAAACTAAAACAAAAGTAGTTGTAAAGGCTGTCGAATGGCTGAGTTTGTTGATGTCGAATCTCCCTTTAAATCTGGATATGATCTTTATCTATTGATTAACTACCACATGCTTTTGATTGCCTGATAAAACTCCTTGAAATATGGAATTCATTTAACTCTGATTTCCACCTGTGTATTTACTACCACTTGTCTCGGATGCATGATTGATGTTCTGAATTTGACAAGCTATAAGATTCCAACGCATTGAAGCTGTAAGATTCATCAACTTCTACCCAAAGACACAGGTTGTGGAAAAATTAGAAGCTCATCCTCTCATATACAAGGAAAATGCCCATCTGATTCACCTTCGTATAAGATTATCTACAAATCTAATGACAAGGTCCCTTGTATTCACTGTCATCATTTTCTTGTAACAAAGGCAAAGAAAAACCAGATTTTGTAGTATCAATACCTTTCAGACCTTCGAATATTGAAACAACAACTCATGTATTTATAATACATGACTGTCCATATTTGGAAATATATTATATGATGATCTAAATCATATAAATGTTGCGAATTGAGAAAACCATCAGAACAGGACTATATTGGTACACGGGTTTAGATAAATCATTCGATGATAGAAATGAAGTGGAACTTCGGTGTTTGCGCTTGATGATCGTTTGACTACTGTGAATTTTCTACCGTCTTATTTGGAGTTGCTATCACCTGGAAACCCTCAAACATCCAGCTGGGCGTCCATTTCCTGTATGGCATCTTCCCTACTTATTTATGAAATCAACAACTGAAAAATATCTCATTTGCTCGTATGGTGAGCTTATTCCTCTGCCTACTCCTATACTAATGAGTAGAGGTAGATTTATCAAGTAAGATGGAATTTCCAATGTAGCCATATCATAAACTGATTTACTATTAAATTCCTTGATCTTGACCTGAACAATAATGGAAGAGATATCATGCAAAAAAGAGGTTTGACCAAATGATAAAGACAATCTTCTTCTGATAGAAAATTTTTAACATCTATGCTGCTCGTAGACTCCAAATAGTCAGCAAAAGGGTCATCAAATTCATAAATCAATACCTCTTTGGGATGTTGATCCAACTGTAAATATAAAAGGTGTTGAAAACTGCCTTTACTAATCTCATTGTTGAATGCAGGCTGCTCAAGATCTGTTGGAGAAACATATACGATAGACTGCTGCTCTGGATTGTTCAGTTCCTCACGTTCTTCTTGACATATGCTGCAAACTTGAAACTGAGAGATACCCTTAGGATCTATTGTACATTCAAAGCTATCATATGCTGATATAAAAATCTGCTCATCATTTTTTAATCTTTTAAAGGAGGCAATCTAATCTTGATAGGTGTTATTAACCATGAAGTGCATATATCTCTGATCATCTCTTTGCTCATTATTTCTGCTGTAATTCCCCTTTGTCTGCAAAACTGAAAGTTGATGGCTGTCCTTAGCATTTGCCGCAGATCCGAAACTGTCTCCCATAAACATTGGCAAACTAAGGAAATCTGAAATCTTCAGGTTTTCTAAAAAGTATAAGTCCATGAAAGCTGCGACTGGATCCTCAAGAAGAATATAAAAATCATGTTGCTCATCTATAGTAGACACGTGTTCAGCCATAACTATTTCTCTAAAAGAAGACGAATAATCTTCTGGTTCTCTTGAGATTAACTCGTGATCATCAAAAACTACAATTTTCTTATCAGAATAATGCTTACAAGAGGATAACAACACAGGATTTCCATCACATGAAAAAGAATCAGCTAAGAACATGTAATCTCTTATGCAGTCCTCATTCTTCATAGGCTCTTCTAGATTTACAAATTGATTATAAACTTCACAAGCATACCTATCTCTGGAGGACTCAACGAATATTGAAAAATCCTGACCTGAATCTAAAATAAACCCATATGCTCATTGTTGTTCCAAAACTGTTTCAAGCTCATAACTCTCGTGCTCAGAATCGGAAGTATACTGACATTCTGCTTGCTCATGCACTTGCAAATTTTCAAAGAAATCTTGATCTCGGATCCTTCAGGAAAGATGAATGTTTTCCTCGACTTCTTGAGTATCTTCAAACAACTGGGTCAGGGATGAAGACTCTCGTTCTAGCAGAAGAAGGACAAGATCTAAATGAAGACCCATGACATAATATATCATGGAAACTGTCTCTATAGGCCTGACCCCCAAAGGCATGTCATGATAAACACGGTAGAACCTTCTATTGAAAACAGGTAGGGATTCGTCCTGCTCTCGTTTCAAAGCATAGAAATCAGCAAGGTATGAATCTAAAGATTTGTACTTTCCCCAATACTTCAGGAAAACATTAGAGAATTCGGTCCAAGAGCCAATTGAATCATCTCTCAAACTTTTAAACCATGCAGCGACATCTTTGATCAGATACTTTGAGAAAAATATCATGATCACATCTTCATGAGCAAGCTGAAAACGATCAACGAAATCCAAAAAGGATTCCACGTGTCTCTCAGTTGAAGCTTGATTCTCTCAAGAAAACCAAGGGAGATATTCATAACCGTCATCAGGATAAGGATGAAGAAGAAGGGGCATCTTAAAGGCTTGAACATCTTCATCCGGATCTTAACTTGAAAATATGTGGGCTGATCATGAGAGTTAACGAGTTCATGACAAGGTTCAGAAATTATGACAAGAGGGGCTGAGATATGGACAAGGTCTGAAACAATTTATATCTTTTCAAGGTCACATGGCTTATCAGATTATGAAGGAAAAGAAATACAGTGGTCATCTTTGTGAATGGGCTGAGGTAAATCCACCGAATCTACATCTACAATGCAGGGCTGTAGGATTTCCTCTTCTAAATATGAATATATACAAGAAGGATGATGATTTTCTGAATATACAAAACAGAAAATAATTCTCTTTACACGCGAAGGGAAAAGAATGAAAGAGGTAATAAAGAACAACAACAGTTCATGAAGAAAACCAATGAACTGATACCTGGATTTTGATTTGAGCCTCTTCATCTTTTATCAACAGGATCCTCCCCATTGGAGTCTTTGAATGTGGAGTCACCAGATAGATGCTTCCAACCAATATAATGCTCATCCTTTGTCTATCATCAAAAGCTGAAACTATGTCGTCTCCCAGGGAAGCTTGCTTCATTCTCCGTTCCCCAGCAACGGCACCAATTTGTTATCACTCCATGAAACTCCTTAGGGTTGTAGACTAAGGATGCTTGGTAACTTAAAAATAATATGTAGATATGCTTGGAACAATGGGGTTTTTAATGATCAGTGTAATAGACAACTCATCATACATCTAAAGAAACAGTGCTTTCAGGAAACAATAATCAGATCAAGTAAATTGAAAGGAGAGGATGAATAACACTATTCTTGATTGCCAAATACAACTGAATGTAGGGCTTAATGCAAGATAGAAAGAAATCATTTACTTCAAGTCTATGAGCTCAATAAAGAGATAACAGTCTTCATAAGCTAAAATAAACTAAAACCAAGTACAGAAAGGGAAAGATGGATATTTCTGATATTGAAAACGAAAGGAAACTGAACTTTTATTCTGTAAATAAGAGTCTATACAGTAGCACAAAATATATTCCCAGTTTGAACCTCCCCTAATGCTCCAAATGTCTTTGGCTTTATAGCCTTACAAGATGAAATCTAGATCCTTGAAAGATGGATCAGATTTAC
>SNQJ01S0012367.1:59032-82954 GCA_010110895.2 Picea sitchensis | reverse complement strand
GGAGTGAGAAGGTCCTGGTGGAACGACCGCCTGCTGAGAGTGCGGTTGCCGTCATATTGTAACCATTGGGGAACTGAGCAATAGCCCATTGGGGACATTTCCCTATTTTTCCTTGTGAAATATTATCCTGTTCTGATCCATTCTGACCATTGGCCACCAATCCCATCGAGTTACTGGGTTACTAGGCATTTTACTATGTGGGATCATGCCATCACCTCTGCATCGGTACCCTGATCCAATCTTTGTCATTGGATCACTAGTGGATTCAATCACCAATGTCGATCTATTCTTCAGTCATCCTCATCATTGGGACCACTGGATCATCTGGTTGTCGGGATTACTAGGGTTTTGTCTCCTTAGGTCCCCAAGATATCAGTCCCTAGGTATTTCAACAATGTGCCTTAACACTACTTCGATCTGGTCTGATCCAACCAATCAAGGCACCGACTCACCGGCCTATCGCACATATACTTCTACCTCTTATTAAACCACTATCAGTCCAATATAGAACCTTGTTGTCCGAGTTTCAGCCACCGGGTCTATCATACTATTGGGCCACTGACCCATTGGGCCCTTGGGACATTAATATTGTGCATGCATTCCATACTTTCGATATTCAGTACATCAGTGTGATGTAGCATATGACATAGTCTCCACGTGGAACCCTTCTATATGTTATAGTTGACTAGGAAAAGTATAGGCTTGAAACATGGCACTGTGTGTGGCATCTGTAGAGCTTCTTGTTATGGTGTGGAATTCCTCTACCTCTATTGACTGATGTGGCACTTACTTATCATGGCACATGACTTTGACATGGCATTAACGTGGCCATTGGCCTACTGACTCACTGAGTATTTAACATTGCACTCACAATTTGTTTGCTCAATCTATTATTCAATATGTTGATATTGATCACCAGAACCACCGGACCACTAGGGTACCGACCTTCTAGGCCCTCAATATTTTTTCCACCGTGCTAACACTCTGAACTCTCAGTCTCTATTATGCTGATGTGACGTGGAAAAATATATGCACTGACACATTGTCTCCACATGGACTACACTTGTCCTTACACATAGAATTGTCACCTGAAATTCGGCTCACTGGGGAATCGTCCTTCCATAACCTCTAATCAATGCACATCAACCATTTTCCCCGATCCGGTATGTTACCGATTTATCATCCAACGAGCCTACTGAGCCATCGGGCTACCGAAGCTTCTAACATTGTGTTTATAACTTTCACTCAATTTTTTGATTTGTTGGACCCTATGACATTTGATATTGGTGATTTATATCTAAAAATCAATGGTTAATATTTAATCCGCTAAAAGTTAACCCCTCATGCATGGTTTCGTGGATTTACCTCTCGAATTCAAACTTCATAACATTTCTTTTTCATTATAAACTTATGGAAATCATTTTTTCCTCATAAATGTGGGATATATTAATTTCGTCAATTCTTTGATCGGGCCACCATGATATTCCTTTTCCAAGATCATCACTACTCCATACTTACACTTCTTCTTTTCCACATAGATTTCAATTCTTTATTTAAATGTTTTCTCCTCCATCTCGTCTATATTTCATTTTCCATTTCTCTTCAAGCCTTCATGTTTACACACACTCATCTTGTTGTTATGGCGCAATCATTTAAGGTAAACACATAGGACCCTTATAGAAGGTCAATATATTCACAGTCACCCCCTGTGTTTTTCATCAATGACATTCATTACTATCACAACACAATTTCCAATGATCTCCCCCGTTTTCATTGATGGCACAAAAATCCTCCAATCTGTGCAACCATAGATCTAATCATTTTGTTCTTATATAGGCTGACTAATTTCTGCAAGTCTCCACCTGTCAAGTCTCCCCCTATCTATTTACTCTCTCCCTTTGGCATCAATGACAAAGGGATTTTCTCCTCATTTCACTGTACTCTTGATTTTATATTCTTTGCAACCAACAACTTTCTTGTTTTCTGCAGCCCCCCCTACGTTTGTGATTCTTGTTCTGATTTTATTATAGAACTTTCTCATTTGTGTACTCTTCCCCTGATCTATTATTTTTTATGAGATCGCAACAAATTTAAACTGAAGTTGGCATACCTTAATAAGAGATGGGGATGACTACCATCTTCTGTTTGAGATAATCAAATGTGTCTTTGGGCAGTGGTTTTGTAAATATGCCTGTAATTTGTTCCTTTGTTGGCAAATATTCCATCTTTACAACTTGGTTTTCAACTTGTTCTCTTAGAAAATGGTACTTGATAAGTATCTGTTTTGTTTTTGAATGCATGACATGGTTCTTAGAAATTCTTATTGCACTGGAGTTATCACATAGTATAAAGATTGATTGTTTGTAATCAATATGAATGTCTTGTAAGGTTTGTTGCATCCAAATAATTTGTGTGCAACAAGATGCTGCTGCAATATATTCATCTTTTGCAGTTGACAAAGAGATTGATGATTGATTTTTTCTCAACTAGGAAACTAGGCAATTTCCTACAAAGAATGCACTTTCACTTGTGCTTTTTTGGTTATCTACACATCCTGCCCAATCAACATTGGTGTATGATTTCAAGGTAAAGTATTCACCTTTTGGATACCAATGTCCATAGTCCAAAGTACCCTTCATATATCTAAATATTATCTTGATTTTGTGTACATCATATTCTTTTCGTGTATATTGAAACCTTGCAACAATTCTAACTTCCTGCATCACATCTGGCCTTGAAGTAGTTACATACAACAAGATGCCAATCATAGACCTGTACAATTTTTTATCTTCTTCCATGGATTCATCATCTTTACTGAGCTTCCATCCTATGGTCATAGGGGTGTTGACTGGTTACAATCCTCCATTTTGAACTTCTTGAACATCTCCTTTTTGTACTTCATTTGAGATACGAAGATACCTTTGCTTGATTGAGATATCTGCAATCCTAAGAAGAATGATAGCTCTCATAGCATTGACATTTTGAATTCACTCTGCATTTCTTTAGAATTTTTTTTTCTTAGCTTGTTAATATTACTTCCAAATATTATATCATCCACATAGAAAAAAAATATTATCATGTCTTTTTCCTCCCTTTTGATCTGGATTTTGTTTTCTATAGCTCCTCTTTTAAATCCTTGCTATTGCAAATGCTTATCTAGTCTGAAGTACTAAGCTCTAGGGGATTGCTTTAGGCCATAGAGAGATTTCTTGAGTTTACACACATAATATCCATCTTCTATTAAATGAAATTCTTCAGGTTGTTCTATGTATACTTCTTCCTATAAATTTTCATTTAGGAATGCTTATTTAACATCCATTTGGTAAAATTTAAAGTTCTTGAATAAAACAAATGCCAAAAACATCTCAATTGCTTCCAATCTTGCTACAGGATCAAAATTTTCTTCAAAATCAACTCCTTCAATTTGAGCATATCTCTTACATAATGTTTTTCTTTGTTTGTTACTACATGTCCATTTTAATTTTGTTTATTCCTGAAAATCCATTTAGTGCCTATTACTTTTTTTATCCTTGGGTCTAGGAACAAGATCCCAAGTTTGATTCTTTTCAATTTGGTCCAATTCATCATTCGTGGCATTGATCCAATGTTCATATTGGATGTATTCTACAAAGTTATGAGGATCTATTGTATATAGTAAGGAAAAGTTTACTTCATTTTTTATTCTTCTCCTTGTCTGAGGTCCTACACTCCTATATCCAAGAATTTGGCTTTCAGGATGATTCTTTTGTACATACCTTGAAGGAGTTTTTGTTTCTTTTATTTCTGCTTCATCTTCTTCTTCTGTTTGTTGATCCTTGTTTTATTGTTTTTCTTCTTCTTGATGTTATTATTCTTGATTTTATTCCTGTGATACTTCATTTTCTTCTTGTTCCTCTTCATGTTGTCCTTGTAGATATTCATCATTTTCTCTACAATTTTCTTCTTTTGAAATTTGGTTTGTAACATGTGACTTTTCATCATCTAATTTCACATTTGTACTCATCACTATCTTGTACAACATTATATTGTAGCATCTATAGGCTTGAATGTTAGATGAGTAACCTAAAAGGATTCCTTCATCTTTTATGGAATCAAATTTATCCAAATTCTCTTCACTTCTCTTTATGTAACATTTACTCCCAAATACTTTGAGATAATTAAATATTGCATGCCTACCTTTTCATAGTTAATATGGTGTTTAATCATGGTTTTTTCTAGGAAAAACTATGTTTAGAATATGAAAAACAGTGTGTACTACTTCTCTCGAAAAAATATCTGATAGTTTGGAGTCATTTAACATAGTTCTTTCCATTTCTTACACGGTCCTGCTTTTTCTTTCTTCCACACCATTTTGTTGTGGTGTCCTGGTTACTGAAAATTGTCTTTTGATTCCATGCATATCACTAAACTTCTCAAATTCATTTGTGGTAAACTCACTTCCATTATCTGATCGTAAGCACTTGATTTTGAGGTCAGTTTTGTTTTCTACTAGTTCTTTAAACACCTTAAATTTATCAATTTCTTTTGATTTTTTCTTTAGAAAAGAAACTCATGTCATTCTAGTGTATTAATCTATAAGTACCATAAAGTAGTGCTAACCTTGTAAGATTTTGGTTCTGNTTTTGTTTTCTACTAGTTCTTTAAACACCTTAAATTTATCAATTTCTTTTGATTTTTTCTTTAGAAAAGAAACTCATGTCATTCTAGTGTATTAATCTATAAGTACCATAAAGTAGTGCTAACCTTGTAAGATTTTGGTTCTGTTTGGTCCACATAGATCAACATGAATGAGTTGTAGAGGCTTTGAAGTTGAATGCTCCTTTGTTTTGAAGGTGACTTTGGTCTGCTTTCCATCTTTCCAATGTTTGGAAATTGGATTTGAAGGTTTTACAATTAAGGCCAGATCCCTTACTGCCTGTGTTTTGTTGGTTTTACCAAATTGTCAAAATTTATGTGTCTCATTATCCTATGCCAAAGCCAACATTGATCTATTTGTCCCATCCAACATTTCTCTCCTTTTACTTCATCTAAAATGTATATGTTATTAGGATTCCTAAGTGATGTAGCAACTGATCTACAAGATATTTCATTTCTTATTTCACACTTTCAAGAGTCAAAAGAAAGAGTGTGTCCTTGATCACATATTTGACTGACACTGAGAAGATTGTGTTTTATATCTTCAATTAGCAACACATTTTCTGCTTTAGATTTCTCATTTCCAAGACTAATTGTTCCTTTTCCAATTATTTTGGAAGAATTATCATTTCCAAACATGGCATTGCTTCCTTTTGTCTTATCAAGAGTTAAAATCCCGTTCTGATCTATTGTCATGTGTGTGGAGCATCCATTGTTAATATATCAGTGACTTGTGTTGCTTCGAGCATGTAGAGCTAGATTGTTTTCTTCCCTTTTTTGTTGATCTAGGTTTTTCTTCCATAAGCTTGTGTTTTTTTTCTCATGTTTAATAGAAGATTTCTCATTCATGTTCTATCTCATGGATTCCAATTTGCTTCTGCACTCATGTGCTTTGTGGCCAAATTTATTACATTTGTAACACTCAATATTGCAGTTCATAAGAAGAGAAAACAAATTATAGTTTCTTTATGCAAACTCTTGAGTTGATCTATTTCTTACATAGTCATTTCTGGTAGTCTTGTATATATATATCTACTTTTTAGATAGTTATATCTTGTACTAGCCCTGTAGTTAGTGGATTTATGCCAAAAATTATGACAAGAAAAATAGTTACCAAGAAATAGATTTTGATACCTTGTTGTAGGAGGTCTTCTTGGTGTAGCATTTCTATTGGTAAACCTTTTAGATGTTTTATTTTTAAAATAATCATCCTTGGTAGCGTTGTAAGCACTTCTTGTGGTGGGAGCTCTTCTGGGTGGATCACCCTTTTCAAATTCGACTCCGTTGGGAAGATAAGTGGTCTTCTGTTGATCTTCCTTTTTTTGTTTGTTGGTTTCTTCATTTTTATAGTGTTTCCAATATGATTGGAAATCCTAAGTACATTTTAATAGCTTTGAATCTTCACACCTCTTTCTGGTATCTCAAAATCAATATTTTTCTAACTGTTGTTGTAGCCAAGACCAATTCTATAAAATGGTGACCTTTGGACATTTAGAATGTCTTCTAGTATTAGTGAACTCTTTTCAAACCTCAGATTTGTGTTCAATTGGGTGACATTATTATCTAATTATTTTCGTAGGAAAACAATTTCAAGCTCTCTTTGATGGAAAATATCCTCTATTTCTTTGAGCTTAGTTTCCAAAATTTCTTCAATTCTTTTTTCTTCTTCTAATTTTCTTTTTAGACCAATAGTCTCAGTTTCACTATTTGGTTCATGAAATTCTCCTTTTGATTTTCTTAATTGTTCCTTGAGAGACTAATTTTTCTTTTTGAACTTATCCAGTTCACTTAGAGAAAATATTAGTTCACCTTCAAGATTAACCTCTCCTTCCTATTATAGATAATTTTCCCTCACCCCATGCAACTTGATTGGATGGCCTTTCCATTTCCCTATGAAAACTTCAAGTCCCATTTTTCACTTCACAGAGCCAAAAAATCATAGTTTTCCACATATATGTGCCCTACCAGTTAGACAACATGCGTATACACAAGTTGCACCACTACATCCCGCGTACATCAAGTTTGGTTCTCAAAATTAAAAATTGTGTCTGGTTTCCATGTTACGTCATGAGATCCATGATCCTTGACCTTCCATATACTAGAAACGTTCTGACTCGACCCTTGTTATAGAAATATTTTCCTCAACCTATGAAAATTTGATCAAGATGCCTTTTCCATTTCCCTATCCAGACTTCAAGTCCCTTTTTATTGTCCCCAGAGCTAAAAATAATATTTTTGCACATATCCACACCCTAACAGTTATACAACATGTGTATACGCAGGTTGCACCATTACAACCCATGTACATCAAGTTTTGTGCCCAAATTAAAAAATGGTGTTGGATTTCCATGTCACATCACGAGATCCATGATCCTTGACCTTCCATATACTGGAAACGTTCTGAATCGGTCCTTCAGTTCCATTTGAAGGCTATAAATGGGCCATATCCAAGCTGTGGAAAAGAGGAGAAGAATTCAAATTTGAGAGCAAAGTTACTCTGGAGAAATTATTCACTTCATATTGAGTCTACATCCCTTTATCCTTTTTAGTCTGAACACATTATTCAACCCCCAAGATCTTCCCTACTTGATTGAGAACCTCATTGTCTCTCTTATATGAGCTTGCCTTTGGTGGAGGATTGAAGTGGTGGAGGCCCAGTTGGAAGGGACTTAGTTTCTCGGTTCCGAACCATGTCGACAAAGAAGTTTGTAATTCATACACTTCTACTGATTACATTTTAATAGAAATACTCTTTTCTCATCCAATCAATTTCTTGCAAATATGAATTATTATTCCATGGGCATATTTGTTATGAATATTGATGAATTATGAGATTGAATGTGCTAAATTTATATATTATCACCACATTCTTGCATTTCTTGGTTGTTGAGGACAAGTTGCAGGTGTATTACTTTGGGTCAAGTGCTCAACGGTGTAATTCATCGAACGTCTGGATGAGGTAGGCTCTTTATCTTGTCTTGTTAACATATTTGTTTATATATCCTACTTGACATTAGAATTGATTTCTGCAATCATTTCCGTATATTGTGGTTTTCCCCATGCCATAGAGAGATCATCATCGTAACAAAATTGGTGACTGTACTTGGGATTGAATCTTCTTTTTGGGGTTTGGAGTGTTTTTCTCCTTTGATTGCTCTCGTTTATATTGAGTTTCTTGTCGCCTGATTGCTTGACAACCTTTGTTCATTTTGAGTTTGAGTTTCTTAGACTTATCCTTAACTTGGAGGTGCTTTAATACATATACACGGGTTTTTACCTGACAGTCGCATACATATGTGTGATGTCCTTCTTCAAGAGGCGTATATACACGGTTTTATCTTGAACTATCGTGTACACCATTCTTGTGTGCTTGGTTGCTGGGTAATTTTTGACGGTTGTTGAGTCTTCTTAGGTCTCTGTTATGACTGTTATGCGTCCACAGAGTGATAGGAAACGTTTATTTGGTTGAATTTTAGGGTGGTGCCTTTCTCATCATCCTTTTCATTAATTGTCCTTGCATCTTGGGTTGGGTGTTTGTTTCTTGATTTCCTACTTGGTATGTCTCTGATTGCATTCAGTAGAATGTTTATATCAAGCTATTGATAAGTCCTTGCATTTTCATTCTTTTATATTGAAAATACAAAAATATTAAACATTTTTCATTGTTGTCATTTGATCTTTTGGGTTCTTATTATTGATCTTAGTACATGTATGGAAATATTGCATCTTATTTTGAATTGCAGAATTAAATTGAAAATTGCATTTTGAAAGATTATCATATTTGGAATTGAATTTCGGACTTTGCATTTTATTCATATTCATTTATTTTACTTGTTGAGTCATAACATCATCAGTTTTGCTACCACCCCTTTTTTAGTAAGCGAGGCCACTAAAAACAACATTGATAATTAAAAATTGATTAGAAACGATTTATTTTCTAGGGTGCACAAACTAGCTTAGGATTTAGAGCCTTGGAATAGGATTTTACGAGTAAACTTCTCTAAGGCTATTAAATCAAAATATGTATCTGACTAAAGGAGTGGTGAAATCCATTGTATAATTGGTGACATCAGAAGGCTCCGCTTACACCAGAGTTAAGCACGAGGTTGCGTGAAGTTGGTTGAGGGGATAACCCCCCAATACCTTCTTAGTGTGAGATATATTTCTAGGGATCTATTCGTATATGGGGATATTGTTAGTACCTTTACCTCTGTGAGAGGCGGTGATTTAGAGGTTTCAATATTTGTTACCCTGCCCATATAGTGGACCTGACTTACGACTGTTCACCTGTGCATCGATTATATTGTGGTTTCTTAGTTGATTGACATAGGTACCACATAAGTTACTTGTAGGGGTTATTCTACAGGTACCCTGTGTTAGATAAGGGTTCTGCAGGTACCCTGGGTCAGATAAGTGTCGGAAAACACACAAAATTTATGGAGGATTACCTCTCTGGGGGGATCTGATCGAATGGTTGTTAATCCCACAAGGGCCCTTATAAATGATTCTGATACCTTCGATATTTTGCAGGGAGTCTCAAGCCCCTCTTAGGAGAGGCATACCTACTTTAGGGAGGGAGGCCCCTTTCAACCACTTTATCCTGTTTGTGTGCATATTGGCCTTTTGCTTATTTTGGTGTGCTCTTTGATTACTAGTTTGCCTTAGGATTTATTTTTTCTCAAGTCTTGAGTCATCGTGGAGCTAGACCAACTTCCTCCCAGTCTTTCCGCTTGTTATGATTACCACCGCATCTTGAGTCTTTGCCTACTAAAATGCGTAAAGTTATCAAATGTGGTACACACACCTCCACTTACGAGACTTGTGTTCATACAAGGATGAGTACTGAATAGAGTAAGAAAGATATTGGGAGTCCTTCAACTCCGATACCCACTATAGTTAACAACACTCCTTCGACACCTTCAACCACAATGGTTGTAGTACCGGAGGTTCCTATCATCACTCCTGTCCATCCTATAGTGAATGCTCAACCTATAGCCATGAACCCTTTTGGGTCCCTTTTTCACTCACCGAGATACAATATTCAGTCCATCCCTATGGCCTCTAGCCCTTTTTCTTATGGTATGCTAAATTTCACATCACAATTTTCATCCTCCATCCCAACATCTAATCCAAATACTAGTATTGGACTTGGGGGCATGGCTCCTTCACATACTCCATTTTTGTTTGGTGAGGCTCATATCCCACAAATGAATCCTACAGTTGGAGGCATTCTTCCTTTTCACCGCGAGTCTAATCCTGGTCCTCATGCTCCTGAATGGATTGGTCAACCTAGAGGACAATCTGATTCTTAAGACCCATCCTTTACACCTACCTACTCTACACTGATTTTGAACAACACATTTGGCATGTCGAATCCACCTCTATCCTCTAGATTCACACCCAGTGGAGGTCATTTTTATACCTTGGGAAATCCCCAACCTGGAGCTACTCCGGGTGGGGGAAATTTTTACAAACCTCATCATAACATTCCTATTGGAATGGTGCCCAAACAACCCTTCATGAATCAGTTTAGAGGAGGGTCTTGCAATCCCAAACAGGGCCATGGTGCATACCAGAAACCTGGATGGGTTGCGATTCCCAAATAAAAATCTTTCCCAATAGCTTGGGGCCAGATGTCGCAACCCCGTCTTCCTTTTATGGCCATGCTCAATCTGCCATAATTATATAGATTAATGAATGAACCTATGCATCATGATTTGACATGGCCCCCCATCCCCACCAATCTTCCTTCAGAGATTCTGAAATTCAAAGGCAAGATTGGTGAGGATCCTGGTGATCATGTCACTACTTTTCATCTTTGGTTCTCTTCGAATTCCCTTATCAACGATTATATTCATTTAATATTTTTGCAATGCACCCTCATGGGTGTCGCCACAAAATGGTATATAGAGCTACTAGGGGGAACGTACAAAACTTTTAATCAGATGGTTTTAGTCTTCCTCAACCACTTCCAATTATCGGTTCATTACGATGTTGGAATATAAATTTTGTCGGCCTTCCATCAGGAAAAATCCACCCATATCTCAGATCAAATCCAAGAGTGGCATAGACAGAAGAGGTTGATCAAGTCTTACATACCTTCGAAATTCCTGCTAGAGTGGTTCCTTAAGTCTCTACAGCCTTATATTTCGAAGGATATTTCTACATCTGGGGTTACATTTGAGGAAGAAGCGATTTTTAAATCCCAATAGTTAGATATTATATATTCTCAATATGGGATGTTATACGAGATTCTTCCAGATGCACCGAGGTCAAACTATGACCCTAGAAAAAATCCTAGGCCTCATGCCGAGGGCATTATAGGGTCCGCCAATGTGAAATATGTAGACTTGGTGACAAGTGAGTTGAAATATTTTTCTCTAAACTAGTCCATAGGAGGGCCAGCTTCATCTATGCCCTCCACTCCCACTCAGTTGATGGTTGCACATTGTGTGCAATCATCGAACAACCTGAATGGTAACCAATAACCATGAGGGAATAAAAAGAAAGGACATTGTAACAATTGTAAGGGTGGGAAGGATAATAATTAACACAAGGACAATGATAATAATGAGAAGTCAAATAATAATGTTGGCGAGAGAAAGAAATAAAGGTGGAAGGTGAAGTTTACCTACAAGATTTGTATAGATTATCACCTTACCCACTTGTGCCCCAAACTTGCGGAAGCTAAGAAGATTTTATCTCTCCCACCCATTGTGATGACTAATCCTTTTCCACATAATCATCACATGGCCTCGAGCTCCTCGAATTCCATAAATGTGGTGAGTAGGAGTCAAAACCCACTGATGCAAGACGGTGACCATATATACATCAATATGGTTAAGTCTAAGTTTAATGTATCCACTCGATCTCGTGATTACAGTTATTCACAGATTGTACCTGGTCTAGAGTCTCCCCCTCCTCTGGAGACTCCTTTATAGATCGAAAAACCAGAGCCCCCACCTCGTATTCCGAAAGGAGTAATCAAGTGCTCTACCCACAATCCTAATGCTAGAGCCGCCTAGAATTACTCTATTTTTGAGGATCTGGGTCAAACCCCTTGTGTGATGTCAGATCTGGAGGTACTCCAAGTGTTTCCTTCATAAAGGAATGCCTTTTTATCTGCGTTAGGAGCTCTAGATTCCAGTGGCTCTAAATTTATCAAGTTTGACGTCACGGATGTGAAGCCTCACTTGCCTTACCATGTGGCATTCCAAATCCACGTGGGTTACTCAAAGTATACCATCAAACATATTGTTGTTGATGAAGGAGCTGCAACATACGTTATGTCCATGGTCTGTTGGAAAGCCCTGGACTATCCGAACCTTTCTCAATCTCCAACCATGTTGAATTCTTTTGACGATCATTCTTTCCTCCCTCACAATATTCTTCTTGCCTTCCCAGTCCAGTTAGGTGGGAAGACAATGGTGGTGGATGTTGAGGTGGTTGATGTGCCCCTCGACTATAACTTATTACTAGGATTCAATTGGAATTATGCTATGACTGCAATCATATCGTCCATCTTCCATACTCTTTTCTTTCCTCATGATGGGATGATCATGACAATCGACCAATTGTCCTTTGTGTATGATATCCCCAATGCATCGGTTGGACCGTCGATCCCTGTGATTGAAAATTATCAGCTAGCAATTGAGAATATCAGTGTCAGAATGTATTCATCCCTTATGGGTACCTTCGAATTCATGGCATTGGTTCATCATATCTACTCCATGTCCAGTAGGTCTAATTCATCAATGAGGTCCTTTCCTTTCTGCACTTCGTATTTTAACGATCCTTGGACCATACCTTCCTTGACTGTGTCTTGTGAAGGTTAGTCACATATTGGAATGTCTATGCCACTATTGACAATGGAGATAGAATATCAGGTTGTTCTTGACTCTTCTGCTGATCCGGATCCTATTACCTCGTAGATGGACGAGGATGATCATGTTCTCGAGCCCATATGGGCCACTTCATCATATTTTTCACATGACTTCCTCGATGATAATTTACCCTTGGATGAAGCAATCGTAGAGGCCATGAATGTTTCTAACAGGCCATGGGATGATATGCACCATCGCTCTTATTTTCTCCCAGAGCTTGCTAGAATCGAACAAGATAATTTTAGATCTACCTTGAGCGAGATAGTCAGTCACTCCGTAGTTCCACTTGATATTTATGGCATTTATGACGAAGGAAACATGGAGAGTATCTCTCCTACCGTCACGATTGATATCTCTTGCATTCTTAGCAAGATTGAAAATGTATACATTGGTGCAGATTGTTCGCAAGAAGAAATTTTGATCTACACCAAGCTCTTCAAATAATTCTGTGATGTATTCACTTGGTCATATGAAGAGATTCCATGAATTGACACTTGAATTGTCGAACATGAGATTAAAACCTATCTGGATGCTAAACCTGTTTGACAACGAATTAGAGATGTCAATCCTAGGAAGGCCCCTGCTATTAAAGTAGAGGTAGAAAAACTGCTTAATGTTGGCTTTATCTACCTAGTTCCCTTGAATGAATGGGTATCCAATCCCATTCATGTGAATAAAAAGAAAGGAACCATCCGTGTATGCATGGATTTTCGTGACCTGAATAAGGCTTGTCTCAAAGACAACTTATCGACACCCTTAATTGATCATATTCTCAATGAATATGTGGGAAGCAAAGTTTTTTCTTTTATGGACATTTTTTCAAGGTATAACCAAATTCAGATTAAGCCCAAGGACCAACATAAGATGGAATTTATTTGTCCTTGGTGTACATTAGCATACCGTAAAATGCCTTCCAGCCTTAAGAACACTGGATAAACCTTCCAACGATCTATGACCTTCTCATTTCACGATCGCAAGCATATAGTTGAATCCTATCTCGACAATCTCGCTTCTCACTCCCATAATAGAGTGGATCACCCTACCCACCTTCGGCTAGTTTTTGAAATATGCCTCCGTTACCACATCCATTTAAACCCTCATACATGCATCTTTTGTGTTAGGTCAGGTTGACTTCTAGGATTCTTAGTCTCTAAGACTAGGATCATGGTGGATCCATTAAAGGTTGAGGCAATACTTCGATTTCCTCCCCCATGCACTGTTCGTCAACTTCAAGGTTTACAAGAGAAAGCTAACTTTTTACGACGGTTTATAGTGAACTATTCCAATATTACTAAGGGTTTCATGCATCTCTTAAAGAAGGACACTCCTTTTATCTGGGATGAGTGAGCCCATGAATCCTTTGACGATTTGAAGAAATCCTTGGTATGGACGCCTCTGCTGAAGTCTCCTGACTATAGTAGATATTAATTTGTTTATATCGCCACGTCCGAGGAGACGATTGGTATGGTGTTGGTTCAGGAGGATGACGAGCTCCATGAGCACGTCATTTAATATCTTAATCGAAACTTAGTCGACCCTGAACTCAAATATTCTCATGTTGAAAAGATAGCTTTGGTTGCCGTTCATGTAGTTCAACGATTACGACACTATATATTGCTTTTCAAAACTAATGTGGTTGTCGATGACAATCTGTTTCAATATGCCCTTACTAGGCATATCATAGGGGAAAAATACAATAAACAGATTGTCCTTTTATAGGAATTTGATCTCATATTCGCTTATGTGAAATCCAAGAAATAGCTAGCTTTTGCAAAGTTAATATCTAACTTCCCTCTGTTAGATGAGGATTTTATTCATGTTGATTCATTTGCGGATGAACACATTTTCCTTGTCTTGTCGTTAGACCCCTGGTATGGAGATATTTTTGTCTATATTCAAACTTTGAAGTTCCCTCAGCATCTCTTGAGAGATGAATGACGACGTATAAGATACCAAGATAAGAACAACCTTATTGTCGATGACACTTTGTATCAACAAGGAGTAGACAATATCTTGCATCTTTTTTTGACTCATGAAGAATCTGAGTCTGTTCTGAAAGACTTCCATAGTGGGGCTTGTGGTAGTCATCTATGCGGGCTTTTGACAACCCATAAAATTTTGCGAGCCGATTATTTTTGGCCTTCTATTTTTAAATATTATGTCAATGCGGTTAAGGAGTGTCACCCTTGCTAGGTGTTCACTGAGAAGATTCTCTTGCATCCAACCCCTCTCCATCCAGTCATTACCGTCGGTCCCTTCACCAAGTGGGGGGTGGCTTTTGTGGATTACAACCCAAATTCAGCTAGGGGGAATCAACACATTATCGTGGACATAGAATGCTTTAATAAGTGGGCCAAGGCCATGCCTATAGTTAAATCCGATGGTAAGACTACTGCTTTCTTTGTGTTCAATCAAATTATATCTAGGTTCGAAATCCCAAGTGAGATTGTCATTGATCATGGAAGTCACTTTCAGAACGAAATGATGAAATAATTAGCATTGAAACCGGGGTTTAAACATGGTCATTATTCCCCTTACTACCTGTAGGAAAATGGAAAAGTAGAGGCCATGGACAAGTCTCTCAAGACCATTTTGCAGAAAACTGTCAGCCAAAGCAAATATGACTGGCATATCATGCTTTATCCATCACTTTGGGCATATCGAACCTGGTTAAGACTTCCATCAAGTTTTCTCCTTTCCAGTTAGTGAATGATGTGGAGTCGATCCTACCTATTCAATGTGAAATCCCTTCTGTTAGATTGGCAGTTGCGCTCCTACTTGACACTTTCGATATCAAACAACGCCTCATACACCTAGAGAGTATAGACGCCTCCACGACTATCAAAGTGAATAAATGACATGTCAAGGTCCAATATGATAAGTTTGTCTATCCTCGACAGTACGTTGAGGGTGAATTTTTCCTTCTATATGATGAAGCCAAAGAAGCATTGGGGGTAGGCAAGTTCAAACCCATGTGGCATGGTCCCTGTATCGTGCGACATGTCTTAGAAAAATGAGCCTATGAATTAGAAGATTATGAGGGAAATATGCTGGTTGAGCCCATGAATGGGCTCTACTCGAAAAGATATTACGCTTGACCCCCAATATTGAGCATAAATCTTTGGATACTAATGTATTTTAGTGTATATATATTTGCCTCTTTTTTCCTCTTTAGTTTTCTTATTGAGTTTTCCCTTGGTTGGCAGATGTCAATGGAGTCTTTGGTCTACTTAAGATTCATAGATGGGGCTAATCATCATACATGGAACTTGGATTCCTCCTCTTGGGTTGTTTACTCACCCGAGGGTGTACTGGTGTCTTCAGGTGACGTTTTCATATGGCCATCATTGAATAATCTGGTCGAATATAGCGTTGTTATAGAAATTTTACGTGATTCCATTTCACATGGTATTCACTCTTTAGAAGTTTTCCTAGACTCCTAGTTAGTACTATGTCAGTTGAACAAAAGTTACCGTGTGCGAGACCCTACACTACTTCGACGATTCTTACGGGTACGACTTTTGGAACAACACTTTGATTTTATTACTTATAATCACAAACCTAGAATTTCTAATTATGTATCCGATGCATATTCTAATTTTGTTTTAGATTGGAATTTGTCACATAACTAAAGAAAATAAAACACTTTCATCAATGTACACATTGTAATATAAGTAAATCCAAAGATCAATGTTTTTATATATTTCATCTCTCCAAAACATATGGTGTTATAGTACAAAATGGGGGCTCACACCCTCAAAATACATATACAACCGACCATACAATAATCACGACATATACCCCTATGGCACCGGATATGTGTCATGATATCATACTATGGAGTTTTCAAGACTCCGAAAGAGTCGTACCCAAGCATGGGGCACACCTACCACCTGTCACTACATCGCCTTCGGTAGATCCTCTACCTGAACCATGGGAATCCTTTGCGTCAAACGAGACAGGTTGCCCTGGATGTTTTGAATAACTCTATCAACATCCCCTCCCACTGGATCATCCCCCCGGTTCCTCCGCCAATGCTGTGGAATTCCATCCGACCATCTTGGACCCACGTCTGTGTCACAAACATGTTTAGTTAGTACTAGACATCGTACAAAAATATTTTTGTTTTCTTATACAAAAATACAAAAAAATGAAAAATTCAAAAACTTTTGCATACCTATTTCTCTGTAGGTGGAACCTGGTGGTAACGACATGTCTGTATCTCCTCTGATGTCAATCCCTTCCTAAGGGTAGTCCTAC
Source organism: Picea sitchensis (assembly GCA_010110895.2). Classification (NCBI taxonomy): domain Eukaryota; kingdom Viridiplantae; phylum Streptophyta; class Pinopsida; order Pinales; family Pinaceae; genus Picea; species Picea sitchensis. Next base: position 66,176 of record SNQJ01S0012367.1, on the reverse strand, counting down.
AGATCCATCACCTGCCGAATCTACCAGAAGAAAAGCTCGTCGTTCTAGGGTGTTGGCACCCTACCACCTCCCTGCCGCCTCATCACCTCGATCCACCATGCCATGGATGGATCGCGAGGTCCATGTAGAACAATATCGACTCTAGGGCCCAAGCCTAGAACCCACTCAAATAAAAAACTACATAGGATAGATGTGAACCCGAAGTTCCTCTTTCTACCCAGTTTGCAGTCTATCAACTGGCTCTTCATGTTGGCCAACATTGAGGTGCACCAATCGTAAACCATGGGTCGCAAAAACTCCAATAAATAGAACATATGTGGCCTCTATACATGGTGCAAAGAGGTCAACCCTGTGATCTGTTTCAACACTAGGAAAGCAATCTTAAGACTTAGATTGTTGATCTCTCTAATCGGGAGTTGGCTCCCTACCTTCTCGGTCCCTGCAATGCAATGGGTGGATATGTAGTACTCTATGTTAATGCCACTCCCAGCTCCCCGGGCTTTGATGTTGACCACCTCATCCCGACACGACAATCCTGTCAATAAGTATATGTCCTCAACTTCAATCCTTAATGGTTTTCCATCAAGGTTGAAGGTCTCCATATCCAAATCTCAGTAGTTCACTAGCATCTCGAGCAGTCTCACTTGAGCCCTCATACCTTTGAGATCCAAAAAATTATATATCCCACATATTTTTAAAGCCATCTAGGCCCCTGGATCTCTCTCCACTACAACATCCACCTCTTCATGCTCTCTTTCTCTCCACTCTAGCACCATCCTACAAGACTAAAACCATTTTTTGAGTTATTAACATTTTAAAAACCATATCCACGGACTTGTACGCGATCTACAATTTACAGAGTTTCTTATAGGGCTGCTTATATGATGGATTTTTTTCAAACAATCACATATAGGGATGCGTATACGCAACCCTATGATATATAGCCCGTGCATACCCTAGTTTCTAAATTGCACCTTAAAATGCCCAAAAAAGGAGACATAATTGAAAATATTAATCCACTAGAAATAAAGAGAGGAGCAAGATCAATTTCCTGGTCCAGATGATTGTTGATTTCGTCACTCGTGGCTCCACTATCAACACTTGAAATTCAGGGGAAATTTGGTCCAAAATGCACTATTTGGGTAAAAAATACAAATGGTATAGTAAAATTGTTTTATTTTTTACTATTTAAAGAAAATTTTACCCACTTTGCATAGTTTTTACTAATATTTTGGCCTAATGGACTAATACGGGAGTGGATGGAGTTGGTTTTGGTGGTTTTATCTAGGGATTCTTGCAGTTTTTAACACCATGTCCCTCGTTCGTAACTTTGGACATGTATTTTCATCAACCAACATATATAATAGGTCATCAATCCATTGTCCACATTTGCATCATCCTATGACTGCAGCTCATATGCCTTAGGTGTGAACCCATTTAGTAGTGACATGGAGCCTTCTTTCTACAACTAGAAGTGTCATTATTGAATGGTAGAGACTTACCAAACATGGGTGCCCTAGTTAGATCCTCTGCGCCATTCGGTGCCCATGCATATATTTTTTTTCTGTAGGACCGGGAGTCCCTTATAGCTAATATATGAATTTTCATTTGAACCTCATTTCTTACTCATAAACATGCCGACCTATACCTAGTGGGACTCCCAACGAGTCTAGTTTAAGCTCTTTGCTGACTCTCCCAAAAAGAGAAAATATTGCTAAGTGAACTTGTCTCTTTCACACCCGTAAATCGGATTTGAAAGGACGTCTATTTTGTGTCATTTTACCCCTTTTTCAAACCAAGTAGACTAAATTCACAAAAATTGACATTTTTTGTCTTTAAGTTGTAATTGCATCTCATTCTCTTGCTTGCAGTATTGAGCCTATTTCTGGTTCTTTCTTTCGCATTATAATCCTATCACCTAATCATTTTACATCATCAACCAAGGAGAGCCTTGTTTATATCCTTTGCATCTTGACACCCTATACCCAAGAGGAAACATTCCCCCAAGTGTCCATCTCCTGCATGCACATGCTTTGATTGAGCATAGGTATGTTCCATTGCTGGAACTAGTTGCTTCCTTGTGACATTTGTTTCCTCCTATGTATCATAACATTAATTTGACTATGAAAAAACAAAAAAATATGGGCGGGAAAAGAATATTATCTTATATTGGCAGCAGTTGTGTCACCTTTGAACAGAGAACAAACTTTTGAGTCCACTTGTCATCAAATTTTTTGGTTTAGCATGACCTTAGGAAGCTAATATCGTTACTTAGAGTTTAATCCCCCGACTAGTTACTCTTCCAATCCCTATGGAGAGTTTGATTGGTGCCTCATGCATCACAAAGTTTCATCATTGAGTCTATGCTTCTAGAGTCTTCCATATGTCTCATGCTCTTGTTCAAAGGATGTCTATAAGCTTGTGTAGGCCATTCTTCAGAACTCCTGACATTGCATGTCGGCCATACCCTCAGTATGTCTTAGAGTTACATGAAGTTGTAGTCCTATCGTGCACCTTGGTCCTACTTTCATCATTGGTAGGTAAGATTGAACCCAACAGTCGACATTTCATCATTGGTAGCTGACTGGGGGGTTTCCCTTATGTTTGACAACATGAAATCTATTCACACATTGGGATTCATGTAGTGTCTTGGATTCCATTATCCTTATTGGTGGTTTCCTCACCTTTGTCAGCAATTTTCCTTATTGGCTGCTATTCAGAGGGTCTTTTTCGTGTACCGCTTGCATCTATCACACACGAAAGACACACATGGTTGTTGGTTCATGAATATGTTCTTTGTATGATTTCCTCCAAATCATCAAGATACTTCTTTGTACCTTGTGCTGAATGGTGAGAGATGCCTCAATGCTCTCCTTTCAGTAGGTCTCCTTGCATCGAGCTCAACCCATCTATTTTGGAAACAAGACCTAGAGTCCTATGAGTACCTAGAGGCTTGCAGTCATTAGTTGCAGGTTCTCTCACCATCGACAATTGGGAATACATTAATGTCTCTTGATCGATGGATTATTCAAGTGTTTGACCACAACTCCTTTATTCACACTTGTAAGAATGTACTCGGTGCCTTGATACCTACTTTCATTATCGGTAGGCTATCCTGTGTTTGTTAATAGTATACCTTAATGACCAGTAATCAAACGAAGTATCATTCTGTTCGACCTCAACTCCTTTATTCACACGATGTAGAGTTTCAACTTTGGTGGATCGTGTAGAAGACTTGAATACATCATTTTATAGATGCAGCTTTCTTGAGTTGTTTCTATCTTTCATTGGACTAGTACCTATGTGACTTCAGTGATCATGGGATATTAGATTGTACTCCATCGTATACATATATCTTCATATTGATTTTGAAACTGGTTTTACTAAGCCTTGTTCGTGACTATGAAAACCTTCAACATGTAGCCACCTTTGTATTTACTATTCATGGCCATGAACAGTTTTTTGGTATATTTTCACATGGATCTACAGTGTAATTCAAATTGGCAGCTATGTGTGCAAATTCAGTGAAGATTGTAATATTCTCATGAGCAACTAGTTCATCTATCCGGGTCTCCATTACTCCACTTCTGGGTATTATAATGTATTTCGGCCATCGCAGATACTCCTTTGACCTCACACATTAAGGGGCATCTGTTATGGCAAGATTTTCCTCACCCTATGAAAAGTTTTTCAGAAAGCCTTTTCCATTTCCCTATGCAGACTTGAAGTCCCTTTTTGTAGTTCCCAGAGCTAAAAATAATATTTTTCCACATATACACCCCCTAATAGTTATACATCATATGTATAAGTAGGTTTCACCATTAAAACCCGTGTACATTGGGTTTTGTGCCAAAATTAAAAAATGGTGTTGGGTTTCCATGTCACGTCACAAGATCCATGATCCTTGACCTTCCATATATTGGAAATGTTTTGAATCCACCCTTCAGTTCCATTTGAAAGGTATAAATGTGCCATATCCAAGAAGTGGAAAAGAGGAGAATAATTCAACTTTGAAAGCAATGTTACTGCGGAGAAATTATTCACTTTATATTGAGTCTTCATCCCTTTATCTTTTTAAGTCTAAACACATTGTTCAACCCCCAATCTCTTCCCTACTTGATTGAGAACCTCATTGTCTCTCTTATATGAGCTTTCCTTTGGTGGAGGATTGAAGTGGTGGAGGCCCAACTAGAAGGGACTTATTTTCTCGGTTCCGAACCGTGTCGACACAGAAGTTTGTAATTCATACACTTATGTTGATTACATTTTAATAGAAATACTCTTTTCTCATCCAATTAATGTCTTGGAAATATTTGAATTGTTATTCCATGGGTATATTTGTTATGAATATTGATGGATTATGCTATTGAATGTGCTAAATTTATATATTATCACCATATTATTGAGTCTCTTGGTTGTTGAGGACAAGTTGAAGGTGTATTACTTTGGGTCAAGTGATCAACACTGGACTTCATCGAACATATAGACGAGGTAGGCTCTTTATCTTGTCTTGTTATCATATTTGTTTATATAACATACTTGATATTAGAGTTGATTTATGCAATCATTTTTTTATGTTGTGGTTTACCCCATGCCATAGAGATATTTTCCTCATAACAACCCTTCATTTCCATGTGAAGGCTATAAATTGAGCCATATCCAAACCATGGAAGAGGAGAGAATTCAAATTTTGAGAGAAAAGATAATTTGAAGAAATTTCACTTCACATTTGAGTCTGCATCCCTCTATCCTTTAAAGTCTAAACACATTGTTCATCCCTCAAGCTCTTCCCTCTTTGATGGAGAACCTCATTGTCTCCTTTATATGAGATTGCCTTTGGTGGAGGATTGAAGTGGTAAAGGCCCAAATAGAAGGGACTTAGTTTCTTGGTTTCGAGACATGCCGACACATAAGTTTGTCATTTGTATACTTTTCTTGATTATTTTAATAGAAATACTCTTTTCTCATCCAATTGATATCTTGCAAATATTTGAATTGTTATTCCATGGGCGCATTTTTCATGTATGTTAATGGATTATGCTATTTTATATGCTAACATTATATATTATCACCATATGCTTGTGTATCTTGGTTTTTGAGGACAAGTTGCAGATATAAAGCTTTGAGTTACGTACTCAAAGATGGTCTTCGTCGAACACCTGGAAGAGGTAGGATATTGAAATTTGTCTTATGTTGATCCTTGGGTTTGATATGAATTTGATTATACCTTGAAAATCTATCCATAAAAGAGAAAACTTCTCTTCTTGCACACTCATCGAGAATTTGATCAATGAAAGGAGTCGGGAAGATGTCTTTAGGAAAAGCCTTATTCAGGTCACGAAAATCCATATACACACGGATGGTTCCTTGTTTCTTATTCACAGGAATGGGGTTGGATACCCATTCAGTGAAGAGAACCAGGTAGATGAAACCAATATTAAGCAGTTTCTCTACCTCTTCCTTAATAGCAGGGACCTTCCTAGGATTAAAAACTCTAAGGCATTGTCGAACAGATCTAACATAGGGATACATCTTGATCTCATGTTCAAAAATGCTAGGGTCGATCCTTGACATCTCTTCATATGACCAAGCGAACACATCACAAAATTCTTTGAAGAGATCGGTGTAGATCTTAATTTCTTCAGGCGAACAATCCACACCAATATGAGGCATTTTCTGGTAGACTCACGAAGATGAGATCGATGTAGATCCTCGTGAGTCTACTGATCTCTTAGATGAGGTAGGATATTGGAGGAATTTTCTAGTAGACTCACAAGGAATTTGAGTTTGTTCTTAATGACTGTCACAGTGGCACTTGTGGTGGTCATCTATCTGGGCTTGCGACAACCCAAATAATTTTGCGAGCCGGTTATTTTTTTCCTTCAATTTTTAAATATTGTGTTGAAGTAGTCAAGAATTGTCACCCTTGCCACGTGTTCACTTAGAAAATGCACTCGCATCCAACCCCTCTTCAATAAGTCATCACTATTGGTCCCTTCACCAAGTGGTGGGTGGATTTTATGGACTGTAACCCAACTTCGGCTAGGGGGCATCAACATATTATTGTGGACATAGATTACTTCACTAAATGAGTAGAGGCCATGCCTACCATTAAATATGATGGTAAGAATACAAGATTATTCATATTCAACCAAATTATAGCCCGGTTTGGAATCCCAAAGGATATTTTCACTGATCATGGTGTTGGAAATATTGTCATTGATGGCAAAGGATGAGGCAAAGGAGGAAGAAGAGATTTCATGTTAGAAAATCAAGGAAAAGGAGGAAGAAGAGATTTCATGTTAGAAAATTAGTGTATGGTTGAATTTTGGATGGGCGTGTATGATTGCTGCAGAGCGCCGCTAACAGCCGTCAGATCTATAGAAGCTACGAGGGAGATAAGCCATCAGAGAATCGGGGATCAGGACTTTGAACTGTCCAATTCATCCAATTCATTCGACAACGAAAACCCCGAAATCACGATATGAGATTTCGCGACTTGATCGCAGCCGTTAAATCAAGCAGAGATCGAAACTGTCCACTTGTAGAGGAAGCGTGGCAGCAATCGAGCACTATCGGGAGAAGCTCGACAGGAGGCCTCATCGGAGTTTCGGGGATCGGCATTTCAATATGCAAAGAACACAATGCAACAAAAACCCCGATTTCGCGATATGCAAAATTACGATTGAATCTAGACCGTCAGATCAACATGTGATCTAGACCGTTGATCCAACTCACGACAACAGACCATGTCAGCTAGGGACACGTGGCACAACCAGGGAATGACAGGTGTCAGGCATATTCAACACTTCAGGAACATGTAAGTCACGAATCAGAGTGACATGTGGAAGGATCTAACACGTGTCAAACCACGTGTGACGTCAGCAGAGGCATCGACGATCGGGACTTTGAAATGAAAAAGTCACTTGACATCAGGAATGCCGATTTTGCGATGAGCGATTTCACGATTTAATCACAGCTGCTGAATAAAGATCGCATCTGGACCGTTGACACAAGTCTCGAAATGCCGAGAGTTAATCTGAGCCGTCCGTCTGAAGAAGGACACGTGTCACGCGATCGTGCGCATCGGAGATCCGAGACAGCAGGCATCTGGACTTGCAGGTCTCGAAACCCCGGAAATATC
>SNQJ01S0012367.1:0-58413 GCA_010110895.2 Picea sitchensis | reverse complement strand
CAGTGAGTCTGAGGGTTTAACCCTTCAGTAGAAGCATCCTACCAGTAGAAACTGGTGCTATCTTCAGGGGGTTGAAGCTCCCTTCCAAAAAAGGCTGGTAAACGAGAGAAGGTTGTAGCCTTCTGCAGGTAGAAGCTTGCGTACTAGTATGAGTCTGCACTACTACACTGTTGTAGAATGTTTTCTTAATAATAATCAATGAAGACAGAGACAACGACAACGGTGGTTTTCTCCCGATTTGGGTTTCCACCTTAAAAATCCCGGTGTTCATGTGTCTTACTCATGTGCATTGGTTTGCTTGTCTTTACTACACTNTAGTACACTGTTGTAGAATGTTTTCTTAATAATAATCAATGAAGACAAAGACAACGACAGTGGTGGTTTTCTCCCGATTTGGGTTTCCACCTTAAAATCCTGGTGTTCATGTGTCTTACTCATGTGCGTTGGTTTGCTTGTCTTTACTACACTGTGTTATTGCTTAATAGACATCTGATGAATAATGAAAGATCTCTGGATGCACTCTTGTCTCTATAAAGTAGCCTAAGGTTTTTAGTGAAAACAGGAGAAAAATCATTATTTCTCAAATACTCAAATACTCAAATACTGATTCACCCCCCCTCTCAGTATTTCTCAACACATGGTAGTCACTTTCAGAATGAAATGATGAAGGAATTAGCATCAAAACAGGGGTTTAAGCATGGGCATTCTTTCCCTTATTATCCCCAGGAAAATGGACAAGTAGAGGTTGTGTGTCAGAAAGTTGGCTTAGATTGATGGAAAGTTGGTATGGATTGTTGGTTTTCATTGATTTCAACCATTGGAGAGTTATATTGTAGATTTATTTCAACCCTTGGAGAAATTCTGGTAGCGAATTCCGATAGCACAAAGGTTTAGGTAATGGACCCAAGTTTGTTTGATGTATAACGGTATGAGTTTTAATATACTTTAAGGTAAGAATATTCTATATGGATAGTACATTTCATTCCATTTCTGGTGGTATGTGGAACATCACATAACTCCTCATGGTTAGAGAGTTATGGCCATGTGAAGTTGGAGAACCCAGGTTTGGGTAATGGACCCAAGTTTGTTTGATGGATAATGGTACAAGTTTTGATATATTTGCAGGAAAGACTATACTAGATGGATATTACATGTCATTCCATTTCCAGTGGTAAGTGGAACGTCACATAACTCCTCACGGTTAGAGAGTTATGGCCATGTGAAGTTGGAGAACCTTCATGAGTCATCTAGAAGCCCCCAAAAGTCAAAGTAGTCAAAGTGTTTGCAAAGAAGAAATTATTTAAATAATAAAGTGAAGTGATGAGTGTAATATGAATCAAAGTGGATACAAAATAATTTTTTTAAATAATAAAGTTAATGGAGAAATTACTAAGTGGACAAGTGGTTAGAAGTGGGTTAACCCTAAAATAAGGAAAGTGGGTTAAGATGGTTAAAAGGTAACCCCTTGAGGAAGCTACATCAAAGTATAAATAAGAGAAAAGACTCTCTCATTTTAATCACACTTGAGAATATTGAATATCTACAAGTGACTGAGGTAACCAAAGGATATTTAATCCAAATTTCAGAGGGAAGGTGAAGTAAAGAAGGCCGAAATTCAAGGGAGGATAAATTATTTTGATGATGCTTTCTAAGGTATGTTATTTATAGGTCATCTCACCATTTTTGAAATAACTTTTTTTATAGAATGATTTAGACCGTGAAATTGGGAGGCATTTGAGGAAACATATCCAAGTAGTTGTGGTACAAATTTCATCTCGTGGGTCATATTTTTGGAGTTACACTCTGTGGAAAATAGGGTTTATGGCTAGTCCTGAAACTAGTCTAAAGTAGGTGTTTCGGGTAAAAACGTCATAACTTATTTATAATAGATCCAAATTCAGTAAGACCAACTGTATTGGTTATAGTACAATATTTATTATTATGTGTACAAGTTTTAGATCCATACAACAAATATTCCATGCAGGGCACGCTCTACAAGTTCACTCTCTAGAATAAGCCATAATTCAATAAGGTATGCAATTTTTCCTATAAATCCTTTTATGAGAGGTTCCAAGAAATGAAATTTGGAGGAATTGCACAAAAGACACTGAAGAACATTGTGTAACATTTTCAGAGATTTATTCATTATAGGTACATAGTTATGATTATTTCAAGTTATGGTTGTTGACTAATCCAAAACTAGTCATGTGAGACTAAAGTAAAGTTTGATGAAAATGCTAGTCTCCTGTTGTTAAAGTTAAGGAAGGTTTACAGGTATGTGATCATATACACCAGGTTTATTATAGAGTTACAAATCAGATTTGGATGATTAAATTGATGAGGGATTTTGGCTGAGGTACATGCTGGGTACATGTTTGAAGCAAGTAGTTGATGAGTTGGCAGATACATGAGGTGTATAGTTGATGATGTTGGTACATCTTGATGAGTCATAGTTGATGAATAGTTGATACATGATTGGTACATAGTTGGAGGGACTTGTTAGTAGTATTGTTGACACATGGTTTATGGATGATGTAGCATACTTGTATTGGTATATTATTAGAAGCACATATTGATCTTGGTGATGATTATGAGTTGTTGTGCTATGCCTCGTTGATGCACATATTTAAGAGTTTTCTTGGTGATTGATCTTTATGAGTAGATCTGATTTGGTTGATAAGATTGATGAGACAAGTTGTTGTGATATGTTGTTTGGACATGTTGTTGTGACAGGTTATTCATATAGTTTTGGTGCATGGTTGATGCACTTGTTGATGGTACAGGTTGAGGTACAGGTTGGTGCATGGTTGATGCACTTATTTATGGTACAGGTTGAGGTACATGTTTATGCATGGTTTATGATGGTTCAAGTTATTGGTACAGGTTGTTTGGTGCAGGTTGATTGGTACAGGTTTACAACAGTATATCTCACAGTGATAGTGTGACAGTGGTTCCATCATTCTACTTATATTTCAGGGCAATTGGACAGGGAAAGGACAGGTGGTTGTAGCCACCTTCCAGTTGTAGTCAAAGAACATAGGGGGTTGTAGCCTCCTTCTAGTTGTAGCTAGAGAATTGGGGAGTTGGAGCCTCCCTTAGGTTGTAGCCTAAAAAACTAGGGGGTTGGAGCCTCCTTCCAGTTGCAGCTGGAAAACAAAGTATGTTGGTGCTTCCAATGAATGTAATTCTTAAAGACATATAAGAAAAATCATTCTATGGTTTTCTCCCGCTTTGGGTTTCCACGTAAAACACTGGTGTACTATGTATGTGTGCGATTTCTCATTTATTTATTGCTTATTTACTCTGCTAATATTGGATGATAATGCTACATTGATATAACACTTGCATTTTATATTGAAAAATGATTAAATTTATCTATTACTGATTCACGCCCCCTCTCAGTAATCCAACAATGTGAATAAATCTCTCAAGATCTTCTTGCAAAAAACTATCATCCAGAGTAAATCTAACTGACATCTAATTCTTTACCCTATGCTTTGGGCATATTGAACCTCGGTTAAGACTTCCACCAGATTTTTTCCTTTTCAGTTAGTACATGGTGTGGAGTCAATCCTTTTGATTGAATGCGAAATCCCATCCCTTAGACTGGCAATTGAGCTCCTACCTGACACATACAATGTTGAAGAACACCTTGTGTACCTAGAGCACCTAGATGAGAAACATCGAGATGCCTCTACAAATATCAAAGTGAATAAATGAAATGTTAAGGTTCAATATGATAGGTCTATCTGTCCTTGGTAGTACATTGAGGGTGACTTGGTCCTCTTGTATGACCAAGCCAAAGAACCATTGGGGGTAGGCAAGTTCAACCCCATGTGACACGATCCTTATATCGTGCGGCATGTTTTAGAAAAATGAGCCTATGAATTGGAGGATTATGAAGGAAATATGATAACTGAGCGCATAAATGGGCTCTACCTGAAAATATATTACACTTGAGCCCTCAAGCTTGGGCGTGACTCTTTGTATACTAGTGTATCTTAGTGTATATATATCTTTTCGTTTGTTTCATCGACTTGCTTATTAGGTTTTTCCTTAGTTGGAAGATGTGAACAGAGTCTTCAGTTTACTTAGGATTCACAGACAGTGCTAGTCATCATACACAGAACATGGCTTCCGCTGCTTGGGTCATTTACTCACCCAAGGGAAAACTAGTTTCTTCAAGTGGCGTTTGTCTTGAACCATCAACGAATAATTTGGTTTATTATAACACCATTATAGATCTCTTATGTGACGCGATTTCACATGGTGTTCAATATTTAGAGGTTCATATAGAATGCCAATTAGTCGTATGTCAGTTAAATGACAGTTACCGTGTGCGAAACCCTACTCTACTCCGATGATTCCTACAGGTACGAATTTTGGAATGATACTTTTATTTTATTACTTATAATCACATACCTAGAAGTTCTAATTATGTATCCAATGCATATGCTAATTATGTTTTAGATTGAATTTGTCACATAACTAAAATAAAGAAAACAGATCCATGTACACATTGTAACATATATGACTAAAGCCGAGGAACAATGATTTTATATTTCATGTTTTCAAAAAAATATGGTGTCATAGTACAAATTAGGGCTCACACCCTCAAAATACATATATGGTTGGTATATATATGACCATGAAATCTACGCCCCTAGTGCCATATGCATATCATGATATCATAGTATGATATTTGTGAGATGCCGAAAGAGTCGCACCCATGCACGAGGCACACCCACCACCTGTCCTTGCATAGCCTCTGGAAGATCCTCCACCTGAACCATATGAATATTTTGCGTCAAACGAGATAGGTTCCCCTGTGCATTTTGTAGCACTCTATCCACATGTCCTCCCATGTGCTCATCTTCCTAGTTCCTCCACCGATGTCATGGGAATCCGTCTGGTCATCGCAGACCTACATATGCATGACAAATTAATTGTTAATACTTGATAACATACACAAATATTTGCGTTTTTTTATTCTTTTTGAAAAACACAAAAAAATTAAATATCCAAAAACATTTCATACCTATATCACCGTAGGCATATCTTGGTGGCAGAGGCATATCTAGATCCCCTTTGTAGTCGATCCTAGCATAAGATTAGTTCTCTATGTCTATCACCTGTCGACACCACCAGAAAAAGAACTCATCATTGTAGGGGGTTGACACCCTACCACCTCCTAACCACCTCATCACGTTGGTCCACCGTGACATGGCTATATCGCACAGTCCATGTGGAATGATCTCCACTCTAGGGATCAAACCTAGAACCTGCTCAAAGAAAAAAATACACAAGATAGATGCAAACCCAACATTTCTCTTTCTCCCTTATTTGAAATCCATCAGCTGAATCTTCATGTTAGTCAACAGTGAGGTACACCAGTCATAAACCATGGGTTGCAAGCATTCCACTACGTAAAAAATGAGTGGCCTTGAATCCTGGTGCAACAAGCCCAACCCTGAGATCTATGTAAGGACAAGAATGATGATATTCAAACTCAGGTTCTCAATCTCCTTGATGGGGAGTTGGCTCCCTACTTTTAATGTTCCTGCAACACAATTAGCGGTAATGCAATCCTCTATGTTCATACCACCCCCAACTCCTTAGCATTTGAGATTCACCACCTCGCCCTAGTGAGACAATCCTGTAATAAAATAGATGTCATCTACTTCAATCCTCAATGGTTTCCCATCGAGATTGAAGGCCTCTGTCTCCAGATCCCTAAAGTTTACGAGCATTTGGAGTAACCTCACTTGAGCCCTCATTCCTTTGACAACCAAAAATTTATATAGGTCACATATTTTTAGAGCCAGTTGTTCCCCCACATCTCTTTCCACTGCTGCATATACCTCCTCATGTTCCCTCTCTCTCCATTCAAGCACCATCTTGCAAAAAGAAAACCATTTTTTGTGTTAAATCCATTAAAAAAACTTGTTTGCAGACTTGTACGTGGGTTGCAGTGTTAACATTCGTTTGTAGGGCCACATATACGCGAAAGGATTTTCTTTTCGCATGTACATGTCTCCATATACACGATTGATGAACAATAGCTCACATACACCCTAATTTATATGTTTCACCCTAAAAATCTCAAAAAATGAGGACTTAATTTGAAATTTAAACCACTAGAAATGAAGAGGAGGGGAAGGGAACTTACTTGGTCCAGATGGTTGTCAATTCCGTTGATCATAGCTCCCGCAATAAACACTTGAAGATCGTGGGAAAAATGGTCTAAAATGCACTATGTGGGTAAAAAACTCAAATTTTATGGTAAAATTGTTCATTTTTACTTTTAGTAGAAATGTTTTATCCACTTTATATAGTTTGTGCTATTTTTTTGACCTAATGGATTAATAGTGCAGTGGAAGGAGTTGGTTTTGGTGGTTTTGTCCAGGGATTTTTGCGGTTTCTAGTGTCATATTGCCTGTTCGTGCCTTTGGTATGTATTTTCTGTCCCTAGCATATAGGATAGGTTCTCAATCCATTTTGCATATTTTCATTTCCTATGACTATGATCCATATCCCTTAGGTACAAACCCATTTATTAGCGACACAAAACCTTCTTACTTCTACTAGAAGTGTCGTTATTGAATGGTAGAGGCTTAATAAACATGGGTGCCCTAGTTATAGCCTTTATTCCATTTGGTTCCCATGCAGAAGTTATTCCATAGAACCGAGATTCCCTTATAGCTCTAACATGACTTTATGTTCAAACATCATATTCTTACTCATAAGAATTCTGACCTTCACCGATGAGACTCCCACCGAGTCTTGTTTAAGTTCTTTTTCGACTCTCTCAAAAGAGAAAATATTGTAGAGTGAAATTGTCTCTTTCACACTCATTAAATGGCTTTGAAATCTTGTCTATTTGGTTTAATTTTAACCCTTTTTTGGACCAAGTAGACTAATTTAGAAAAAGGAACACTCTAGTCAACATTGGCTAGAAGAGTTCTCCTGGGTATTGTTTTATACTTATTTGGGCCTAGGGGACTAAATTTATGAAAAAGGACATTCTTTGGAGTTAAGTTATAATTGCATTCCATCCTCCTGCTTGCAGTATTGAGACTATTTCCGGTTCTCACTTTCTTGTTATAAGCCTCTTACCTCAACAATTTTCATCACCATCCAAGCAGAGCCTTATTTATATCCTTTGCATCTTGACACCATGTACCCTAAGAGGAAACATTCCCCCGAGTGTCCATGCCCGACATTCACTTCCTTGCATTAAGAATAGGTATGTTCCACTATTTGGAGTTCGTTGCTTACTTGCGACACTCGTTTCCTCTCTTGTATCATAACATTCATTTTCCTATGAAAAAACAAAAAAAGACTGGTGGAAAAATAATATTATCTTATATCGACAGCAGTTGTGTTGCCTTTGAACATAGCACAAAATTTTGAGTCCATTGTCATCCATTGTTTGGGTTTAGCATAACCTTAGGAAGATTATCTCATTACTTAGAGTTTACTCATCCGACTGGTTATTCTTATAGTCCCTATGGAGAGTTGTTTGATGCCTCCTGCATCACGAAGTTTCATCATCAAGTTTATGTTGCCTTAGTTGTCCATATGTCTCATGTTCTTGTTCAAAGGAAGTTTATAAGCTTGTGTCAACCATTCCTCATAACTCTTGACTTTGCATGTCAGCCATACCCTTAGTGTGTCTCAGAGTCACATGAAGTTGTAGTCCTACTATGAACTCTGGTCCTAGTTTCATCATGGTTAGGTAACCTTGAACCCAATAGTCGACATCTCCTCATTGGTCATTGAATGGGGGGTTTCCCTTGTTTTCAATGGAAAGAAATTTATTCACACATTGAGATTCGTGCAGTTTCTTGGATGCCATTAGCCTCATTGGTGGTTTCCTCACCTTTTCGACAGTCTTCCTTATTGGATACTATTTAGAGGGTCTTTTTCATGCACTACTTGCATATGGTGCATGCGAAAGATACATAGGTTCATTGGTTCGTGAACATCCTCTTAATCTAAGTTCCTCCAAATCATCAAGATATTTATTTGTAAGTCGTGATGACTGATGAGATATGCCTTAATGCTCTCCTTTCAATGGGTCTCCTTCCATCGATTTCAGCTCATTTATTATGGAAATGAGGCCTAGATTCCTATGAGTACCTAGAGGCTTGCAGTCATCAGTGGAAGGTTCTCCCACCATATATAGTTTGGAATACATCAATGTCTCATGATCGATGGATTCTTCAAGTGTTCGACCTCAACACATTTATTCACACTTGTAATAATGTACTCGATGCCTTGATACCTACTTTCATTATTAGTAGGTTGTCTCGTGTTTGTTAATGATATACCTTAATGACCGATAATCAAACGAAGTCTCATTGTGTTTGACATCAACTCCTCTATTCACGTTATGTAGACTTACACCTTGGGCAGATAGTGTAGAAGACATCAGTTTATAGTAGAAAATTTCCTAAGTTGTTTCTATCGTTCATTGGACCAATACCTATATGACTTCAGTGATCATGGGAGATTAGATTGTACTCCATTGTATACATATATCTTTAGATTGATTTTTGAGACTGGTTTCCACTAGGCCTTCTTCTTGACTATGACAACGTATGGCATGTGTATACCTTGCATTTCCTATTCATGGACATGAACAATTCTTTGGTATATTTCCACATGGATCTGCAGTGTAATTCAAATTGGAAGCCATGTGTACAAAGTCATCATGGATTGTAATATTCTCATGAGAAGATATCACTTCCAGCTGAGTCTCCATCACTCCAATTCTGGGAATTATAATGTATTTCGGCCATCAAAGATACTCCTCTGACCTCACGCATTAGGGGGAATTTGTTATAGCTAATTTTTTCTCACCCCAAGCAACTTTCTTGGATGACATTTACATTTCCCTATGCAGAATTGATGTCCCCTTTTGTACTTCCCAGAGCCAAAAAATCATGTTTTTCCACATATGTGTGCCCTATCAGTTAGACAACATGCATATACGCAGGTTGGACCACTACAACCTGCAAACATCGCGTTTGGTGCTCAAAATTAAAATTTGTGTCAGGTTTGCACGTCACATCACGAGATCCATGATCCTTGACCTTCCATATACTGGAAATGTTCCAAATAGGCCCTTTAGTTCCAATTGAAGGCTATAAATTGATCCATATCCAAACCGTGGAAGAGGAGAGGATTCAACTTTTTAGAGAAAAGATACTCTAGATAAATTTCACTTCACATTGAGTTTGCATCCCTTTATCCTTGAAAGTATGAACACATTGTTCAACCCCCATGCTCTTCCCTCTTTGATGGAGAACCTCATTGTATCCTTTATATGATCTTGCCTTTGGTGGAGGATTGAAGTTGTGGAGGCCCAGATGGAAGGGACTTAGTTTCTCGGTTTCGAGACGTGCCGACACATAAGTTTGTCATTTGTATACTTCTGTTGATTATTTTAATATAAATACTCTTTTCTCGTCCAATCGATATCTTGCAAATATTTGAATTTTTATTCCATGGGCGTATTTTTCATGTATGTTAATGAATTATTCTATTTTATATACTAACATTATATATTATCACCATATGGTTGCATATCTTGGTTGTTGAGGACAAGTTGCAGGTATAAAACTTTGAGTTGTGTGCTCAACGATGGTCTTCATCGAAAGTTTGGATGAGGTAGGCTCTAGGCCTTATCTTGCTAGCATTTTATTTATATAGAATACTTGATATTAGATTTGATTTTTGCAGTCCTTCCATCTGTTGTGGTTTACCCCATGCCATAGAGTGATTTTCCTCGTAACACTTCCTCATTAGGGTCTTCATGTTTTGAGGTTTAATCTTCAAAGAATTCATTGATGGCCATTAATAAAACATCTTCAGTGTTGTTTTCTTCTTCATCAGAGGATCTACCTTCATCATGTGCATATAAATTTTTCTTTTTCCTATAATTCTTCCTTTTCTCTTCATTTTTGTCACTTATATAATGATCTTTGTTTTTTCTAAAATTAGAGTTCCTTTTGTATGGGCACTTAGTAGAAAAATTTCTTACTTTACCACAATCAAATCACTTGAAAGGGAGTTTGCCTTTGTATTTTCCAGTTCCTTTATTGAGCCTCTTGATGAAGTTTTCTTCCTCTGCATCTGACTCTTCTTTCGAGGAGTCATATGTTTGGTGTCCTTTTGATGCTTTGAATGTTGCCTCATGATTTGATGGTTTTTCTTTCATAGATCTCATTTCATAGGCCATACGGATTCCATGTAATTCATCCATTGTTAGATTGTCTAAATCCTTCATTTCTTCAATGGAAGATATCTTGGGGTCAAATATTGAAGGAAGTGTCCTGGGAACGTTTTGTACAAAAAATTGTTCATCCATGGTTTCACCTAGTCCTTTGACAGTGTTGTCTATTTCATCCACATGAAGAATGTAGGCTTTTGTATCTTCATCTTCTCCCATCTTGATATTTTCAAATCATCCCCTACGAGTTTGTATCTTTTCCTTCTTAACTTTCTCATTCCCCTCATATGTATTTTGCAAATTATCCAAAATTTCTTTTGTTGATACACAATGCCTGACTTTAGTAAATTATGAGCTTGCTAATCCATCGAGAATAGAATTCATGGATTTGGAGTTATTTTCACTAATCTTATTAACACCTACATCATAAATGTGACTTTCAAGGGTGGTGTATCCATCTTTGTATGCCTTCCAGAAATCATATCCCAATGACTACAGATATACTCTCATTATGATGCTCCAGAATGCATAATTTGATCCATCAAAGAATGGATATTTGGAGACTCTATCTTGGTTGTCCATGCATGCCATAGGAATATACCTTCTAATATTTAGACTATTTCTAAAGGAACCTTCTCTGATACCAATTGTTGGAATATACACTAATACTGAGAGGGGGGGGGGTGAATCAATATTGCACAATTTTAGCAATTTTAAAACTCTTTTCAACTTTCATTAAACATTCCAAAGATTATAATTCCCAATGCAGAGAACTAACCATGTTTAACATAATCATAGTACACAAATATTTTAAGTGGAAAACCAAATGGGAGAAAACCAAAAATTAATTATTTTATAAAATCATGTAGGCACCAACCCATAGTTACAATGCTTGCAGGAACCAACCTGCAAGAGACACAAATATCCTCTCCTAAGCACAAACTCAGAAATAATTTTTGCAGGAACCAACCTACAGAAGACACCAATCCCCTTAGTTGAGGACCAAATCATCAATTCTTGCAATCTCCTACCTGGCACAACAATGTTTGCAGGCACCAATCTGTAGAAGACACTGATCTCCTTCCTTTCTCCACCTTACCACCTTGAAAATAATTATATTCTTTAATTTTATTTAGAAGGTTTTCTTGAATTGTCTAGTATGCTTAATATATTGGATCTTCATTATTTACATTTCTTCCATATCTATATTCTTCCACTTCTAGTTTTGCAATTTCATAATTTCTCACTTCCTTCCATCAGACCACACACTCTCACAAGCCTCAAAACCTTATCTTGCTAATTTTCACATACTCTCCATTGAACTACAACTCTAATTCAAAATTATTATGGATTCATCACTTACAGAGCCCATACATTAAAAAATTTGTCCACAAGAATAAATAACTCATTAGGTTGGCTCTAGATCCATGCTTTTTTATAAAAATCGAGGTTTACAAATCCTTCAAAACCAGAAAATCCCCCTTTGGTTTCATGTGCAATTTGCTCACATAATATAGCATAAGATTCAAAACTTATCAATCATCTGATGCATATCCTTGAATTTGATAGTGGTCATCGATTTTTTCTCTACCCATCATACCACACAACAAGAAGCCTCGTCACTCAACAACCATCTAATCTCCCCTTGGGTTTACTCATGATAACTGATTTCATTGCTTGATGGTTCACTACATCATCGGGTAGTTGGGATCAATGGGATACGAGACACATTGTATACCCATTAACTCTCAACAATTGTCAAATTCCTAAAAAAAATAACGACCATTGATCATATTCTACATTCCTAGGATATCGAAACTATCGGGGAACTAGGGACATTTCCATATTTTTCCTTGCGAAATATTATCTTGTTCTGATCTAGTCTGACCACCAACCAATAGAACCACCAGTTTATTGGTTTCCTGAGCCTTTTTCTCTACGGGATCATGTCATCACCTCTGCATCGATACCCCGATCCAATATCATCCATTGGATCACGCATGGATTCAATCACTAATGTCAATCTTTTCTTCAGTCATCCTCATTGTTGGGACCACTCGATGTTTCAGGACAAATAAGTAAGTGCGGACACAAACAGATCTCCCTAGTTTCACCTTGAAACTAGAACAAAACAAGACATAATATACAGATTTCCCTAAGTTTTAATTGTCAAGCATACTAACTAAGAAGAGATAAATGACATACCTTTTAAATGTCACTTGTCCTTTCTAGTGTCATCCTCGCTCTGTTTCAAGGATTATGGGATGACGAACCTATAAAAAGACATAATCCAATGACGTGAAAGAAACAATGTATACTTAACAAAACCTATGTATGTGATCAAGGAGTCATACAATAAAATAAGGACAATTTTATGGGAAATAAATATATTACTATATTATAAATATTAAAAGGAGAATTCAACCAATGCCTTAATGTTGTAGGGTCCCTTCCAACAGTTCCTTGCTTCCCACACACTTCTTCTCCATGGATTCTGAGACCGTAGATCTGACAACTACTTATGATCTCAACTTGACAAAGTGAAGCTCAAATCTAACAAAGGCCCAAACACTCCATATGAATTAGCTATAGCTAAAGCTAATCCAAACTCTTAGCTAGACTAATATCTCATTATTTGAATCTCTATAACTAAGTTGAAGTTCCAAAAATTCTCTAACCATTCCCAAGCTAACTTTCCCCATGAGAACTCCCCTCCTTTTATAAGGTAAAAAGGATAGGGTGAGGAGGTTAGCATGATCCCACTAGAATAGCGATGCAACTCAGATCCAGACTGATTGGAGGACACCTCACCCTTGAAGCTTCTATTGTAGAAGCGTCAAGAAGCTTCTCTTTTTCTTCGTATGGGTGATCAGCGCACCATTAACACTAAGAAAATTGCGACGATGTCACAGGACACTGTGGTGTAACCTGCGTCGATTCTATATCTTCTCACCTTCATCATAGAGCAAGGTGTGACGATCCTTCTTTACATGGTTTTTTACAAAGGAAAAGATAATTTCATCTCTTTGGGAAAGTTTTTCTTCATTCTTCTTTAGGGATTAAGGCAATTGATCGTTCTAAAGACAAAGGATAGGTGTACATCATTAGCAGTCATAGGGTTGAAAAAAATAATGTGTAACACTGGGTCATCTGGCTACCAGGATTACTTATTTGTTGGCTACTCAGGTCCTCAAGATGTCATCCCCTATTTATTTCAATAATGTTCTTTAACATTTCTTTGGTCTATTCCAATCCAACCTATCGGGGCACCGGGACACCAGTCCATTGACCTATCACACATATGATTTTACCTCATGTTGAACCACTATCATTCAGGTATGGAACCTTATTTTCCAGGTTCCAGGCACCGGGTCCATTAGACTATTGGGCCACCGAGACATTAACCATGTGCATGCATTACATACTCCTAATTACGATGGTGTGACATATTATATGATGTAGTCTCCATGTGGAACCCTTTTATATGTGCTAGCTAACTTGGAAAAGTACATGCCTAACATGTGGCATTGTGCATGGAATTTGTAGAGCTGCTTGTGATGGTGTGGACTTCCTCTACCTCTATTGAATTATGTGGCACTTACTTATCATGGAACATGGCATTGACGTAGCCACCGACCTATTGGCTCACATGGTATATAACATTCCAATCACAAGTTTTTTTCTCAATCTGATATCCATTATGTTGATATCGATCACTGGAACCACCAAACCACCAGGGTACCATCTTTCCAAGCCCTCAATACATTTTCCACCATGCCAAATCTCTAAATCCATGATCTTTGGTATGTTGATGTGATGTGGAATAATACATGCACTGACATGTTGTCTCCACGTGGACTACACTTGTCCTGACACGTGGCATATTCACCTAGAAATGATCTCACTGGGGCACTTACCTTTCAAAATATCTAATCACTGCACATCAACCATTTTTCTACATATGGTATGTTACCGAGTTACCAACCCACTATCCTACTAGGGCGTCACACCATTGGAGATTATAACATTTTGTTTATAAATTTCACTCTATATTTTGATTTGCTGGGCCATATGACATTTGTTCTTGGTTGTTGATCTCTGACGTTCAATGGTCAATATTTAATCCTCTAAATGTTAACCCCTCACGCATGGTTTTTTGGCTTTCCCGCTCACATTCAAACTTCATAACACTTCTTCTGCATTATAAACTTATGGAAATAATTTTTCCTCATAAATATGGGATATATCAATTTCACCAATTCTTTGATTAGGCCACCAAGGTCTTCCTTTGTGAATCTCATCACTACCACTTCCCCTATGCCACACATATTTCAATTCTTTGTTTAAATTTTTTCTCCTCCAGCTCATCTATCTTTCATTTTCCGTTTCTCTTAAATCCTTCCTGTTTACGCACAATCATCTTTTTGTTATGGTGATATCGTTTAAGGTAAAATCATAGGAGGCTTGCAGAAGGTCAATATATTTA
This sequence comes from Picea sitchensis, assembly GCA_010110895.2. Classification (NCBI taxonomy): domain Eukaryota; kingdom Viridiplantae; phylum Streptophyta; class Pinopsida; order Pinales; family Pinaceae; genus Picea; species Picea sitchensis. The sequence continues at coordinate 43,690 of SNQJ01S0012367.1, read as the reverse complement.
CAGTCACCCCGTGTGTTTGTCATCAATGACATTCATGAATGTCACAACATAGTTCTTTCTTCATTTGAAATCAATGATGTTGGCACAGGGGAAGACCCAAGGTTCAACGCTAAAAAATGCACCAACAAAACCCTAACTACTGACCCTTTTGGAAACACCTGTGAAGCAGATGAAGTCTCACCCGAGGTAGAGGCAGGGGGGTTATAGGACTCAGGTGTCTGTAACCAATATTGGACACAGATCTGTGACTACAATTACTTCACAGAGTACTTAAGAACAACACGCGTTAGTTATCAACTTCATTCACATCATAGAACATACCCTAAGTATAAATCAACGTAGTAACAATGATGAAATAAACATCGCACTTAGCATCATAAGTTAGATCTAGCACATCCAACATGGATAAATCACTTAAGCATTTATAGATCTATCTATTACACATAACAATCAATGCATTAAGCATATCCACAACATAAACATCATAGCACAAAGAAAACCATCAACACATGATATACGTGGTTCACCCCAATGTGGGGCTACATCCACCAACTGCTTCTTCTTCTCTATTAGTATTCAATCTCTTACATTTGTCTGCTCCTATGCACTAAGCCATAGATCCAAGCTTCACACCGGACAGGTGATATGTGCACTAAGAACTAGATCCACCTTCCCAAAATCAGGTCAAGGCACAGAGCAAACTCCTCTATCAAGAACAGAGCCTTACATACATGTTATGTTGCACAAAGCAACTTATAACTACTTGCCTCTTGCACTTAGCCAATTACATCCCTGTCTACCACTACTCATCCTTAAAATATTATTCTTATTTATACTTTTACATTTACAAAAAGGCCTAATCATGGGTAAGCCCATGGGCCGACATCCCATAACCCATTACAAAACCCTAAGAACCCCATGATGGGTCCAAAAAGACCACAAAACCAGTGAGATCTTGTGATCTCATCTACGCCTAAGCTCTCCTTCCTCAATCACTGCGTCGAAGTATGAAAAGTGGTCAAACCTGACCAATGTTTCCTTAAAACTTAGTCGAGAGCCAACAGGCCCCCAACACTCACATATGACTCGTCCCGAGTCACTTAGGTCTGGGAAACACTACTTTGAAGGCCTCGATCTTATCTCAAGCTACCTTGACTTGCTGCTTCACTTGAGATTCCTTCTCAGTGAACTCCTTGATCATTTTCTCTATAACAAGCGCTTCCAGGCACTGTTCCACTTTCAAAACCACTTGGTCTAGTTGTGAACCTTGTCTTTTGATCTCTTCAAACACTGCTCAGGCTTCATCCTGCACCAAGTGTAGCCTCTAGGTGACTTCCATTACTCTACCCTAGATGGCATTAATCTACTTCTCATCCACGCATTGTTCTTGTCATCTCTTCATTCTCCCGACTGCAATGAGTGACTTCATTTGCACTTGTACTGTCAGTGCCTACTACTGCGCCTCCTGTAGCTACGCTTCTAACTTCCTAAGCTCTGGATCTTCCATGAGGCATTTGTAGGTCTGTGCACTTCTGTCACTCAACTTTTTGAATTCTAAGGTGAGGGGCCTGATCCTTCCAACTACGCTCTTAGCGACTTCCTCCCTTTGGTTGCGCACTTCCTGCAGAGTTCTTGGTACTGCTTGGATCTCCAACTCCATTACCCTTACTTGAAGCTATTGGATGGCCTCAACGAGCTTCATCACTTGAACCTCGACTTCCTCATGTTCCCCCTATGCCAATCCTGACACAGAGAAAAGTGCTCTATTCACCACTTCTTTGACTGTAGTCTGATCTGTGAGCAACTGGTCCTTTTCTCTCTCTATATATTTTCTTTGTCCTCCTCGATCATCGCCCATAATTCATCCTTCTAATTTTCATAAGAGGCTACACAGTACCACACAACTAGTAGTTTCTCTAAGACTTCCTCTTTCTCTTTCTTCAGGGCTTATATATCCTTTTCCTTCTCCTCTTGGACTTTATGAAGTGGAGCCTCTGTTGCATCTGCAAGTCTTCGAAGTTGGGCTAGCTAATTCCCCAACTCTGCAATCTTCGAAATAGTAGGCACTGCATGGATAACTTGAATAACTCGTTGTATCTCCTTATCTCCTTCTCGACCTTTATATACAACTCTTCCTTATTTGTTGTATATATCTGTAAGAGATCTTCAAACACATCCTCCATTTCTCCATGGATTAGATCAATATCATCCTCTGTGAGCGTAGCCTCTAGCTAGGGATTACTGGCATGGGTCTTCTTTCTTGCCAAATGTTTCTACTAATAAACCTTCATCTTCTTCGGTGTTTCTGTCTCGGTAGGGGGATCCTTCTGTGGTGTAGCTTCACCTTCTCTTCGCTTTTCTCCTTCTACCCCTCCTACTTCTTGATTTACTTTGTCTCCTCCTCCTCCTGTGGGTGAACCGGGTCCACTTTATTCTGAGGCTCTATCCTCCTCATCAGTCTCTATGTTATGAACTTCCTCCTTTTTATTTTTCTTCTTCACACTTTTCTGTCCTGCGTGCTCAAACTTGGTGACCAAGGGGCTTCTTATGATGTCAACATCTGAGAGTTTTTCATCATAAAAAGGTGTCTGTAATTCCTCTGGCCATTCCTTGGTGATATGCTCCATTTCTTCGTCGATCAACTTGTAATAGGACTATAATTATTCCTTGCTCTCATCCTTGTGCACAGTGATATAAATAAAGTGCGGATCTGCACGAAACTTAGCTAGTGGTCTGTACTAGTGAAATGTGCACGGTGTCATGCTGATAGTAGGCATGGAGAATTGTGTTGGACTGCCATTACTTTGACATGTCATTCATATACCATAAGGTTGAGAACTTTGTGGCCAACAACTCCAATGATTCAATCTCTAGGAAGGTGGCTCCTTCCAACATTTTCCAAGCGACAAATGCAATCAGCACGAGTAGCCAGCTGAAGTGGAAATTGTATCCCCGATCCTGTGCTTCACGATAGTCTTTCTCAAGCTCATTGACTATTTAAATCACCCAATTCATCTACATCTTCTCCATGCATTTCCTTGCGAGGTCCACCACGACCCTGGTGACCTGCGTGGGGCGATTCTTTCTTACAAGATTGCCAGCTATGAGCTGGTAGGAGAGCCACACTGCGCCATCCTAGATAGAGGCTACCTTTTAGCCTCGCTTTCCATTCTCAACTTCTCCGTATGCCTCTTTGATGAGCTATGCCATGGAGCGATCTGAGGTCTTACCTGAGTAGAAATGTTGAGGGTTGGGTCCCTGCATGCTCAATCCTATAATCCGATGGATCAACACCAGATCCACTGTAATCCTCCTGTCGAGCCATAGGTATCCACCATGATAGCACAAAAAGAGAAGTTTAATGCAAGTGTTAACCTCCTGATGTCATCCAAAATGAGAAATATTCATGACATTCAGTATCATGGACTGCGCCAACTCCTTAATCCAAGGCTGAGAGACTATGTGAGGTTTCTTCTGAGTCGTCTTCAACAAATATCTATGGGGCGTGAGCATGGCATGGTTATTTCTGTATCCAAGGTTAAATTCATTGTTCTTTAGTGTTGGGATCTGTCCTAATTGAGTTCCAACTACACGTATTCTATTCAGAATGTACGCGGTGATCAATGTTTACTCGAAGTCCCATGGAATGTTGTCGTAGTTAACCACGCCAACCAAAGGCAATATATAATTCGGTAAGATCTACATGATCTTCTTCACATTAGCCAGATCGTCGCAATGATTAATTCGCTTCTAAGTCATGGGGTTGGCACATTTCAAATGTCATCCAGTCGAAGGGGAAGCCTGCAGTCCCCTGGTCAATGACGTTTGTACTCCTTCAGACATAGCGTTATCAACCATAAACTTCTTTAGAACTTATTCAATGGACTTCTCTGGCTCAGTGCACTCAACCGACATTCTCACTATTAACAAAGATGTTAGGGTAGGTGAATGGATAGCAGGGTAGAAAAAAGGACAATGATGTCTGATAGCATAGCTCGACACACACAATGAATTCTCTGTTAGCTCAGATAATTACGGGTAGCAAAAAGTGGTCCCGGTGCAATATACAATGGGTTAAATAAGAAAGTGTCGTAATAGATTCCTCCAGTGGACAGGGATGCCTCAATCAATGTGAATCCATCCATTATGGCGTGGTATCAACATCCAATGATGATCTATCCACCAATAAATGTGTTTCTTATCCATTTGGAGCATCATTATAATGGTCTGGGTGCCTCCAACGGTCATATAGCTTTGACAGGGCGAAGTCCCATTTTGCATGGTTCTGCTGTTTAAGCGAGGTTCAAAGCCTGCAAGACTTCCTCCTGAGAATTCTTGTCTGTAACTTCCTGTAGCTTTTCTAACTTGGATTTCTTCTTACTGAGCTTCATTGCCTTCTTTCCTGTGATCCGAGTCTCTCTAACTGTTTCTAGATTTCTCTTCCCATTCTCATTCTTAGTTTCTCCTATCATAGTGACTTCATAGTGTTGATGTACTTTCGAGGGGTTTGAAGTTAATATCCCCTCTCTTACTATTTCCTGGGTGGATATACTTCTTTCTTGCATGGATATGTACTTCAAACCTTCTTGCGCTCTTTCAACCTCGACAACTAGTTCCCTTGCATTCTGCTGCTTCGACTTAACTTCTCGTTCTTTTATCAGTCGATCTATTTTTCTAGCTATGAAATCCCTTAGTTCTTTCTTTTTATTTTCTTTAGCTACTTCCTCTTCTTTCCTTTTGATCCCATATTTCTCAATCCAAGTCTTTCCTAGAAAAAGGGGGAAAGGGGCACTATTCTCAACAAACTTAATGACTTTAAATTCCTCTTCAGTCGATGTTCCATGGATGATAATAGGTACATTAGTAACTCTTCCACATAGGGTTATAATATTTCCTTTAAACAATCCTATTATTCCCAATGAAGTTATCACAATAGGTTTCCCCAAAATTTCCCAAGTAATTTCTGTCATAATATTCGCTTGTGTCTCCTCATACAGGACACAGTCTATGTCGAAGTCTCCTATTATTGTATCTATGCATTTGTTTTCCTTCAATATCTCTGATAAACTGATATCTTTGTGATCATTCATCAACTGTTCTAATGTAGTTTGAACTTTCTCTGATTCCTTCTCGTTCTGATTTTCTAATATGCTCTTAGTCTCTTGATAGTTTTCTTGTCTCATATTCATCCTTTCAACTTTAGAGATCATCTTTGGACAATCCTCAACTTCATGACCAACAATTTTACAACAAAGACAAATAGGACCTATACCAGGGAATTCCTTATCAAGATGTCCCAGTCTTATGTAGTTATAACATAATGTAAATCCTCTCTTTCTCTTGTAATTTCCCCAACTTCGCCTGTACTGCGCACTAGGATCACAGTGATGGGCCTGCAATCTGAAAAAATTCTTTCTAGGTTCACGCATCCATTCATTAGTCCAAAAATTATTTCTATGCATAGGAATAACATATCTTTCTTCATTTCTATCAAATTTATTCAGATCAAAGTTTTCCTCTAACTATACCCTAGCTTTTAGACTAGGACATAATCTATCAAACATACCTAGATTCATGATTTAGAAACAATTTTTTTTACTTATCTTATTCTTATCAAAGCACAAAGCTTTACCTCTTTCAAGATCTTACCTCTTTTCTTAAGATCGGGTTTCTTTCTTAGAAAAAAGCTTCACAATTCAAGTAGAATACTGCGCACTACAACAGTAGATCTACACACAGAGCTTATCTTTTCTTTCCTTTAGTTCCCAGCAATCACTATTTTAGGTACTGACAATGGAACCATTTGTTGGAACAGGGGTAGAAATAGGGTTCAACACTCAACATCGCACCAATAAAATCCTAATTACCCGTCCTTTCGAAAATGCTTGCGAAGCATGCAAAGTCTCACATGAGGTAGAGGCAGGGGGGGTTATAGGACTTAGGTGTCTGTAACCAAGTTGGGACACAGATCTGTGATTACAATTACTTTGTAGAGTACTTAAGAACAACATGCATTAATTATCAACTTCATTCACATCACAGAAAAAACCCTAAGTATAAATCGGTGCAGTAAAAATGACAAAATAAACATCGCACTTAGCATCATAAGTTAGATCTAGCACATCCAAAATGAATAAAGCACTTAAGCATTCATAGATCTATCTATTACACATAACAACCAATTCACTAAGTAGATCCACAACATAAACATCATAGCACAAAGAAAACCATCAACACATGATATACATGGTTCACCCTAGTGTGGGACTACGTCCACCAACTACTTCTTCTTCTCTATTAGGCTTCAATATCTTACATTCATCTTCTCCTATGCACTAAGACATGGATCCAAGCTTCCCACCAGACAAGTGATCCGCGCACTAAGCACCAGATACACCTTCCCAAAATCAAGTCAAGGCACATAGCCAACTCCTCTATCAAGCACAAATCCTTACATACATGTTCTGTTGCACAAAGAAACTCAGAACTACTTGCCTCTTTCACTTAGCCAATTACATCCCCTTCTACCACTACTCATCCTTACAATAGTATTCTTATTTATAATTTTACATTTACAAAAATGCCTAATCATGGCTAAACCCATGGCCCGACATCCCATAACCCATTACAAAACCCTAAGAACCCCATGATGGGTCCACAAAACCCACAAAACCAGTGAGATCCTACGATCTCAGCTCCGCTTGGCCACTCCTTCATCGATCACTACGTCGAAGTCTGAAAAGTGGCCAAACCTGACCAATGTTTCCTCAAAAATTGGTCAAGGGCCAACAAGCCCCCAACACTCACCTATGACTCATCCCGAGTCAGTAAGATCTGGGAAATACTGCTTCAAAGGCCTTGAGCTTAGCTCAAGCTACCTCGACTTGCTTCTTCACCTGAGCTTCCTACTCAGTGAACTCCTGGATCATTTTCTCTGTAACAGGCCCTTCCAGGAACTGTTCCACTGTCGCAACCACTTGGTCTAGTTGCGAACCTTGTCCTTCAATCTCTTCAAACACCATGTAGGATTCATCCTGCACTGGTTGTAGCCTCTAGGTGACTTCCATTACTCTGCCCTAGATGGAAGTAATCTGCTGCTGGGCCACATGTTGTTCTGGTGATATCTTCATTCTCTCGACTGTAGTGAGAGACTTCATCTACACTTATACTGTTAGTGCATGTTGATGCACCTCCTGTAGCTATGTTTCTAACTTACTAAGCTCTGGATATTTCGTGAGACGTGCGTAGGTATGAATGCTTATGTCTCTCAATTATTTTCATTATGAGGTGAGGGACCTGAGCCTTCCAACTACGCTCTTAGTGGCTTTCTCCCTCTAGTCATGCACTTCCTGCAGAGTGCTTGGTAATTCTTGGATCTCCAACTCTGTTACCCTTGCTTGAAGCTAATGGATGGCCTCAACGAACTTCATCACTTGAACCTCAACTTCCTCATGTTCCCCCTGTGCCAAGCCTGGCATAGAGAAAAGTGCTATGCTGACCACTTCTTTGACCGTAATCTGCTCTGCGAGCAACTGGTCCTTTTCTCTCTGTATCTTTTCTTTGTCCTCCTCCAGCATCACCCATAACTCATCCTTCTCATTTTCATAAGTGGTTACAATGTACCTCACAACTAGTAGTTTCTCTAAGACTTCCTCTTTCTCTTTCTTTAGGGCTTCTGTATCCTTTTCCTCTACTATTTATGAAAGGATTTAAGCATTTGCAGTTTATGAATCAATAAATTTTTTTTAAACCAAATCATCTAACGTGAAGCATATATTAGCAGAATTTTCCATCTCAGAGTGGAAACAAACCAACATAGTCAATAGCAGGAAATCCAAGGGATCCTTCGAAAGGGCCTCTCAAGTGTTGGGGATGTGGAGAAGAACATCTTCTGAGGGACTGTCCTCATAGGCAGGAAACTAAGAAGACTACCTATACTATACAATAAGTTGCAATAGTGAATGGTGTAGCAAAGACTATTCCAAAAATATATGTTGCATTAGAGGATCGATAGGTAGACCACTAGGCATCAATGGTGGAAGTTGATGGCAAGATTTCTAATAAATCTATTTCTATTATAATTGACCCTAGATCTAGTCATAGATACATTGCACCTAAGATTATTGATACATGTATCCTTCAAAAAACAAAACACAAGAAATCCTGGTTAGTTCAGTTGGCTACATGAATAAAGAGAAAGGTTAGTGATTTTATAGAAGATTGTCAAGTGGAAATGAATGGACTATTCACAAGGGTGAATTTGAATATTTTACCTTTGGGTTCATATGATGCCTTAATCAACATGGATTGGTTGACAACACATAAAGTAAAGTTGGATTTCTACGATAAGACCTTTGAATACATAGATGATGAAGGGAATCCAAGTTTAATGAAAGGTACTCTGAGAACCATTTCTATTAGATGGATTTCATCCTTACAGTTAAAAAGGAGTTCCAGAAAAGGTTTCCATTTATATGTAGTTCATGTATTGGAATCTATATATAAAAAAAAGTTAAAGATTGAAGACTATCCAAGACTCTAAGAATTTAAGGATGTCTTTCTAGAAGAGATACTAGGTCTACCTCCAGAAAGAGATACTGATTTCTCAATTGATCTCATGTTTGGTTTTGCACCTATATCAAGAGCTCCATACATAATGAGTACACTTGAACTGATGGAACTGTTGAGCACTCAACACACCCTAGAAAAAAGGGTCTGTGACTTTTCTTCTTTTTTGGGTACCACTCAATCTCTTGCATCGACCGTCTTCACTTGAGTTATGAAACTGATACCTTCACTTAATCTTATATGTTTTCTGATTGAATTAATTAAAGTTTACTTGGACTTGTAATGAAGATTCATCTTAACCATAAAGAGGAATTGACAACCACTCAAGGAATTGGTGACCCAGAAGATTCCCCAATGTGCTTCAAAGGTTCGATATCGGTAAAAGTTGTAAGATGTTGAAAATCATTTGGAAAGTCAAAATAGCCAAGTACTGACCTTCATCGACGTCGACCTATGAAAGCGTTTCTTTCCTACGAATAGTCCCAGGAAGGATTTTGTCGAAGATAGATCCATTCTATTTCAGTAGAAAAGTGTAATAGTGAGCACTGACCAGAGGTAAGGAGTAAACATCGCTGACCGCCGAAGCCCAAAAAAATTTTAAAGGATAAAGGATCACTAAGTGAAGGCCCTCTGAGAAGTTGCGTACTTGTTTCTTCCCTGATTACCAACACCGATATCATCAGTGTCAGAGGTTCTATCAAGAGAATATCAATATAAGTATGCACTCAGATAGTAGTCGATCCCTGATCCCTGTGCCGGAGTAATGTGACGCGACGAGACGTTTTACCTCCGTATGTGTCAAATACACCACATTCAAAGCTAGTAGTTAATTCGTAGATCAAACATTAGTTACTAATTCATGCGTGAATCAAAAAGGAACTGTTAAACCCATCGATACAATGCATCCTCCTCCGTGCCTCCGTCGTCGACCAATTAATGTTTATCAGCATAATTTCGAGGGTAATTTATTTTGAATTTACATTTATTACTCGTATTAACTGATTGATATGACTGGTAGTATCTCTCCAGTTATATCCTATTCAATTCATTATGCACAGTCCCATTCTATGCAACAAGAAGTTCAGAACAATCATAAGAGTGAAGGCAACAACCCGGAGGAAATGCCCAAAGTTCAGTGAGTATTAAGAAATTATCTTAGAAAGCATTATAGGTATGTATCCGCTAATGATTTTAATTCATTCCATTGTTATATGTATGGACCCAATGCTATTCTGTACACATGTTCAAAAGGAATTTTTAAATTGTAGGAACAATGCCTCTGAAGAAGCCTTCCACCAGGAAATCGCCGAGAGCCCCTAAGCTGCAAGAATCAGAAGTAGGAGAAGGCTCCTCCCCAGCAGTTGTGAGACAATTATAATTTTCTCCCAAGCCAGTGTCCATAATTAAGGCAATCACCAAGGATCCCTTTGTCCAACCCCTAGCTTTCGGAGACACAGAGGAAAGTATTGGAGCCAATATGGCATTTCCTCATTGGGAAGAAGTTTTCAAGAAAATAAAGAAGGAAGAACCCCTCGAATATAACCCGCATAGTGATCCTGAAACAAGGAAGCTCGATGATGAGGTCCTCCCCAACATTCGCAAGGATTATCTACACATGGTGGCAAGCCGGTCTCCTGTCTTTCCTTGCATTGAGCTCCTGAAGTGGATCGTTGACCACACTGACGCCCAAAAATGTTTGATTAATGATGATAACGACGAATGCATCAAGGTCTTCCTACCATCATAGGTTCATAGTTACTATAAGCTCAAATATTCTGAGTTAAAACTGAGCACTAAATTCATCCCGAGTTTCTATGCATCACATGATACTAGTGAAATCATGGCGTCTTGGTGGAGAGAAGACACAAAATTCATGAACCGGACTGTTGGTTGGTACCCAACAACCAATATCAGGGAACCATACATATATCTCATGGATCTACTCTGCATGTTACATGGGGAGAAAGAATGTTCCCGATTTTCAGAGGCTTGGATGCCTCTAGCTTTTACAGTTGCCATTTCAGGTACATGCTTCAATTGGGGTGCCATAATCTCCAAACAGTTGAGAACTTGCATAAGACAGGCTCAGGTGATGAAGGAGGGAGATACCCCCACCTTCTACATGGCCTCGTATCTACTGAATTTCATCTATGCCAGGAACGCTTTCACTAGGATGAACATGAATTGGCACTCTTCAAAGCTTGCAGTCCATGTATACTTTAGCATCCTATGGGAAAACAGGTACAAGAAATCCTATGCTATTATCTGTGATCAATTTATTGCATGCATTTACTTCTTTCTCTTCAGGAAATAATTCCCTAGATTGTCAGATGAAGTAAAGAAGGTTATAGCCAAAATTGGCCATTGGTATTTAGATGAACGAGAAACCTACATCAAGGTTTTCGGTGCCACAGGGGCACCCCACTTATTACCCATTTATGTTCCTGACCGACTAGTGTTAGGGGATATTTGCTATCAAACTATCCTGCAAGGATACAATGCAACTTTAGTAAAATACAAGAAGCAGGCTTTCATACTGTATGGGTTTCATATCGGCTTCTGCATGGTCAAAGATATCGTGCATGCTAAACAACTCGGGCTAGGTCAATTGGAATTTTGGTTCCAAACTGGCCAATTTCGCAAACACGATCCCAAGGTATTGGTTCTATAGCATGCCTCATAGGTATCATCATGTTGGACCTATGCCCATGACTAGTTCAAGGATGAAATTTTTACTAAGAATGCTCAATACTGGAATGTGGTGGCATCTAGGAAAGTTGATCCTCGAGGAACCAGGTTTAGAGCTATGAGCTACGAAGAACATACGACTTTTTTGGAGCAAACAGTTCAAGAGATCGGTAGGACCTGTCAAGAAGTAGCAGCGTATGAATTGGATGAAGGACTATGTGATCCACAAGGAGACATTGAAGCCATGGGAGTCAATCAGGAATCCTCGATACACATCAGGGATTCCCCTAAAGTTTGAACTACACCGTAGATGCCAGAACTCTTGTACCGACAACGTCAGCTGATAATGAGATGAATGCAAGATGACACACACCTTACCATAAGTATTGTGATTTCAACTACCATCTAGAGTGTCCCGATAGAGTCAATTGGCCCCAGCTCCTTAAATTCCGATAACACCAATGACTAAAATAACCCTAGATTCCCAATGGCATTGGTCAACTCCCTGGAAGGCGAAAGAATTCGCATAGAGATAGGTCGGGTGTCAATAGAAACACAAGCGCCTAATCCCCTTAACAAACTTATACAGGTATACAGTGATGAATAAAGTCCAGATCCAGCTCACATCTCCCCGATACGTGTCCAAGAGGAGGAAAGCCCCGATAAAACCACTTCCCCTGAGCCCGAGGCCCAAGACAATTAGGTCTTACAAAAGGAAACAAGGTCCGAAGGTGGCCTCGACACAAGGGAGTCCCACGAACATGAAGCAGAAGTAGGTCTGAGTGATGAAATTCCACAGAAGGAAATCGATAGTTCTACGTCCGACGAGCAGGTAATCAATGAGCCTACACCCGACACCTATATTATTCCTAACACTCAAATCCCTGATGAGTGAAAAATAGAGATCAGATCTACAGAGCTGAGTGAGGAAGTTTGAGAGCCCTCCCTTGAACAAGTATACACCATGGGTAGCCTGAGAAACAGTCTCACATGGGGCGATCAACAGATACCAGAGTCGATAGACGAGCTAACAGACATCTATGTGATCTCCTACGATCAAAAGAGGAAGGCCATCATTCAAAAGACTGCTAAGAAGAGAAGGATCACTTTAGATCAATCCATATTGGTTACCACAGAGGAAACCATAATTAACACCACAGATGCTCACACGTCTGAACTAATCGGCGTGGAAAAATCCCTCTTGGATGCTGCCCAGGATAGAGCCAGGAGGGATGAAAAGGAACTAGACGACACTCTAAAAGAGATCGAACATCTACGTCATCTTGCCAAATACTATAAGAGTGCTACGCAGACCACTGTGTATTTGAAGGGTGAGTTCAACGAAGTTTATGATGGGTTCAAGAAGGAGAGGCACCTGTTAACAAAGAACATAGTCGAATTCCAGGAGGATACTCTCATGGCACTCTCAACATGCAAAGAGATAAAAAGGTGGCATGAAAAGGCACAACAAGTGATAGAGAGACTAGAATACATTGAGGCAGTCCAGCAGGGTCGAGAAAAGGAAAATCATGGCATTCAACTAGTTGGAAAAAGTAGTCTCGATCACATAAAGAAATTCGCCGAATACTGGGTGAAGATGACCCGGGACCCACACCGAGAAATTCAAGAGCAATGGGCCAAATGCCAGAAACACTGGGGTAAAATTAACAAAGTGATGAAAGATATAGGTCTCCTCGAATTTGGCACCCCCCATGAATTTACTAAACTGAGAGAGGTGGTCAAGTTTTATGCCGAACAAGACTCGCTATGGACTAAAGAATATGCGAAGATATCCGATGTGAAGCCAGGACAAGTGAAACAATTCGTGGAACACCCGATCAGAGCTCGAACCATGTTGCAACTACTAAACACTAGTTTGGTAAAGTATCAAATGCATGTAGTAGATATCAGAGGAGTATATGCAGCCCCAATGGAACAACACAGGTTCCCATGGGCGCAAACCTGTGAAGATCTGTTTATCAGCTGGTCTGAATATGAAGAAAGTCATATGTTTCAAGAAATATCCCAGATGAATTGTTAAAGAAACTATTGAATGACCGCACCACGTGGCGATTTTTGTTTGGTTTAAGCTATAATTAGCCGTTAATTTCGGTTGAATTTTATATTATAAATAGAGACATCGTCTGGTTCGTCAAGGGTCAATGGTTGTTGTAAGAACTATTTCTTTTTTGGTTGTTGATAATTATTTTGAGACTACTATGAATTGAGAAGTCCTTCTGGACCAAAGACAAGCTATTTTCATCAAAAGTATGTGATTGGAGTTGGAGAATAATTACTTCCTATCCTCTTCCATGAATGATGCAGTAAATGAGTAAGAGAAATTGATTATGTTGTCAAGTTATCTGGTGCAATGTTTTGATGTTCTTTTCTTAATGATGAATATAAATCGTTGTGTTTTTATGTGATGAATGTTATGGTAGATGAATTATTTTGCTTACCGTGATCTTGATTACATATGTGTTTTTCTTTCTGTTAATTAGTTTTTCTCAGACAATAATTTGATGTTCATTTGGTTAATGTATTAGTACTAAGACCTTTGGCATAGAATCACTGCCTGCATGTTTGAGGAGTGGGTTATCCCAAGCTCAACCTCTTCCCAGTAGTTGAAACTCAATCCTGTTACTTGTCAATTTTTCTTACGCTGACTTGCATCTCTCAAACTAGTCCTACTCAAGAGAAAATATAGAAAATAATGGTCCTACCTAAAGGGAGAGCCTTCATAAGAAAACAAAAAGCCCATCGATAAATTAGTCAGATCACAAGATCTGGATAACCATTCCATCTCAAACACTGCAGAGTCTAATTGGGCCTCGGTGGTGGGTTTGGTTCCTGCTGTTGAATCAATGTATTTAAGACACATCAACAGAAAATAAAGATGAAAATATAGTATTTGTTAGAAAAAGAATATATTAAGCCAAGTGTGTCTCCTTGGGGAGCACTTGTATTGTTTGTGAAGAAAAAATATGGTACTCTTAGAATATGCATTAAATGCACACAATTGAACAAAGTGCCAGTGAAAAACAAGTACCCTTTTCCAAAAATTGATGATTTGGTCGATCAGGTACAAGGATCAAAAGTATTTTCAAGTATTGACTTGAGATTAGGGCATCATCAAGTCAGGATTAAATATGGGGATATTCATAAGACAAATTTCAGAACAAGGTATGATAATTATGAGTTCACGGTAGTACCACTTGGACTTACTAATGCACTAACTACATTCAAGTGTCTCATGAATAGTGTTTTCAGAAAATAGTTATATAATTTTGTATTGGTATTTATCGATGACATTCTTATCTACTCTAAATTAGAAGAAGAACATGAGGAGCATCTCAGATTGGTTTTGCAAACACTAAGAGAGCATCACTTTTATTCCAAGTTCAGTAAATGTGATTTCTATTAGAGGAAGATATAATATTTGGGACACATCATATCATATCATGGAATATAGGTTGATCCATAAAATATCAAGGCCATTACGAACTAGCCCACTTCGAAGAATGTGACTGATATAAGGTCATTTATGGGACTATAAGGATACTATAAAATATTCATTGAGGGATTTTAAAAAATTGGCTATCGCATAACCTCTTTGCAAAAGAAAGGAGTAAATTTTGTGTGGTCTACTAAATGTGAAGAAAGCTTCCAGTAATTGAAGCATCTTCTAACCAGTGCATTGGTACTAAATATTGTTGACCCAACCAAAGGATTCACATTCTGTACAAATGCATGTAAAGAAGCACTAGGTGGGTTTCTTATGGAAGTATTGACGGGGCATAAATTCCCAAAAATAGTAAGGAGTACTCCCTAGTACACAGTCCCAATTAGGCTTTGCACCCTTTGGTTTAGGAGACCCATCTAGATTCTATCCCGGATGCCATTACTAGTTGTGAGAGTGAAAAGGTGGATGGTTATGTGAGAGAGATATGTAGATTAAGACCATGTAAATTCGTAAAAGAAATCTAATCTACTTCTAACTTGTCCTATCCTAGCTAGGAGCGAAATGTAGTAACCGAATGATCTAAAATGAAACTAAAATCTAAAAAATACCCCAATCAGATAGTTTTCATGAAAGTGAGAATTAGATAACACATGCCTACAAATGTATAGCCAAAACATTGTAAGTCATATTTCTGCATACATAAACAAACTCATATGCTTAGGACATTAAGTATGAGAAAGAATAATGAAATTAAAGAGTAGAATTTTCTTTTCCTAGGTACATGTATCCATATATGCGATTGATGAACAATAGCTCACATACACCCTAATTTATATGTTTCACCTTAAAAATCTAAAATACCGAGGACTTAATTTGAAATTTAAACCACTAGAAATGAAGAGGAGGGGAAGGGAACTTACTTGGTCCAGACAGTTGTCAATTCCGTTGATCGTAGCTCCTGCAATAGACACTTGACGATCGTGGGAAAAATGGTCTAAAATGCACTATGTGGGTAAAAAACTCAAATGGTATGGTAAAATTGTTCATTTTTACTATTAGTAGAAATGTTTTATCGACTTTATATAGTTTATGCTAATTTTTTGACCTAGTGGACTAATAATGCAGTGGAAGGAGTTGGTTTTGGTGGTTTTGTCCAGGTATTTTTGCGGTTTCTAGAGTCATATCGCCCATTCGTGCCTTCGGTATGTATTTTCTATCCCTAGCATATAGGATAGGTTCTCAATCCATTTTGCATATTTTCATTTCCAATGACTATGATCCATATCCCTTAGGTACAAACCCATTTATTAGCGACACAGAACCTTCTTACTTCTACTAGAAGTGTCGTTATTGAATGGTAGAGGCTTAATAAACATGGGTGCCCTAGTTATAGCCTTACATTTTGTTCCCATGCAGAAGTTATTCCATAGGAACAAGAGTCCCTTACAACTCTAACGTGACTTTACGTTCAAACCTCATATTCTTACTCATAAGAATTCTGACCTTCACTTATGAGACTCCCACCGAGTCTTGTTTAAGCTCTTTTTCGACTCTCTCAAAAGAGAAAATATTGTAGAGTGAAATTGTCTCTTTCACACTCATTAAATGGCTTTGAAATCTCATCTATTTGGTTTAATTTTAACCCTTTTTTGGACCAAGTAGACTAATTTAGAAAAATGAACACTCTAGTCAACATTGGCTAGAAGAGTTCTCCTAGGTATTATTTTATACTTATTTGGGCCTAGGGGACTAAATTTATGAAAAAGGATATTCTTTGGAGTTAAGTTGTAATTGCATTCCATCCTCCTGCTTGCAGTATTGAGCCTATTTCCGGTTCTCACTTTCTCGTTATAAGCCTCTTACCTCAACAATTTTCATCACCATCCAAGCAGAGCCTTATTTATATCCTTTGCATCTTGACACCATGTACCCTAAGAGGAAACATTCCCTCGAGTGTCCATTTCCGACATTCACTTCCTTGCATTAAGAATAGGTATGTGCCACTGTTTGGAGCTAGTTGCTTACTTGCAACACTCGTTTCCTCTCTTTTATCATAGCATTCATTTGCCTATGAAAAAACAAAAAAAGACTGGTGGAAAAATAATATTATCTTATATCGACAACAGTTGTGTTGCCTTTGAACATAGCACAAAATTTTGAGTCCATTGTCATCCATAGTTTGGGTTTAGCATGACCTTAGGAATATGATCTCATTACTTAGAGTTTACTCATCCGATTGGTTATTCTTATAGTCCCTATGGAGAGTTGTTTGATGCCCCCCTACATCATGAAGTTTCATCATCAAGTCTATGTTGCCTGAGTTGTCCATATGTCTCATGCTCTTGTTCAAAGGAAGTTTATAAGCCTGTGTCAACCATTCCTCATAACTCTTGACTTTGCATGTCAGCCATACCCTTAGTGTGTCTCAGAGTCACATGAAGTTGTATTCCTACCGTGCACTCTGGTCCTACTTTCATCATGGTTAGGTAACCTTGAACCCAACAGTTGACATCTCCTCATTGGTCACTGAATGGGGGGTTTCCCTTTTTTTCAATGGAAAGAAATTTATTCAAACATTGGGATTCATGCAGTTTCTTGGATGCCATTAGCCTCATTGGTGGTTTCCTCACCTTTTCGACAGTCTTCCTTATTGGCTACTATTTAGAGGGTCTTTTTCATGCACTACTTGCATATGGTGCATACGAAGGACACACAGGGTCATTGGTTCATGAACATCCTGTTAGTCTAAGTTCCTCCAAATCGTCAAGATATTGATTTGTACCTCATGATGACTGATGAGAGATGCCTTAATGCTCTCCTTTCAATGGGTCTCCTTCCATCGACCTCAACTCATTTATTCTGAAAACGAGGCCTAGATTCCTATGAGTACCTAGAGGCTTGCAGTCATCAGTGGAAGGTTCTCCCACCATATATAGTTTGGAATACATCAATGTCTCATGATCGATGGATTCTTCAAGTGTTCGAACTCAACACACTTATTCACACTTGTAATAATGTACTCAATGCCTTGATACCTACTTTCATTATCGGTAGGTTGTCTCATGTTTATTAATGATATACCTTAATGACCGGTAATCAAACGAAGTCTCATTATGTTTGACATCAACTCCTCTATTCACATTATGTAGACTTGCACCTTTGGCAGATAGTGTAGAAGACATCAGTTTATAGTAGCAAATTTCCTGCGGTGTTTCTATCATTTATTGGACCAATACCTATATGACTTCAGTGATCATGGGAGATTATATTGTACTCCATTGTATACATATATCTTGAGATTGATTTTTGAGACTAGTTTCTACTAGGCCTTATTCATGACTATGACAACGTATGGCATGTGTCTACCTTGCATTTCCTATTCATGGACATGAACAGTTGTTTGGTATATTTCCACATGGATCTGCAGTGTAATTCAAATTGGAAGCCATGTTTACAAAGTCATCATGGATTGTAATATTCTCATGAGAACATATCACTTCCAGCTGAGTCTCCATCACTCCAATTCTGGGAATTATAATGTATTTTGGCCATCACAGATACTCCTCTGACCTGATACATTAGGGGGAATCTGTTATAGATAATTTTTCCTCACCCCATGCAACTTTCTTGGATGGGATTTACATTTCCCTATGCAGAATTGAAGTCCCCTTTTATACTTCCCAGAGCCAAAAAATCATATTTTTCCACATATGCACACCCTACCAGTTAGACAATATGCATATACGTAGGTTGGACCACTACAACCTACGAACATAGTGTTTGGTGCTCAAAATTAAAATTTGTGTCGGGTTTGCATGTCACATCATGAGATCCATGATCCTTGACCTTCCATGATCGATACCTTGATCCAATATCATCCATTGGATCACGCATGGATTCAATCACTAATGTCGATCTTTTCTTCAGTCATCCTCATCGTTGGGACCACTCGATGTTTTAGGACAAATCGGTAAGTGCATACACAAACAGATCTCCCTAGTTTCACCCCGAAACTAGAACAAAACAAGACATAATATAAAACTTTCCCTCAGTTTTAATTGTCAAGCATACTAACTAAGAAGAGATAAATGACATACCTTTTAAATGTCGCTTGTCCTTTCTAGTGTCATCCTCACTCTGTTTTAAGGCTTATGGGATGATGAACCTACAAAATGACATTAGCCAATGAAGTGAAAGAAACAATGTATACTTAACAAAACCTATGTATGTGATCAAGGAGTCATACAATAAAATAAGGACAATTTTATGGGAAAGAAATATATTACTATATCAGAAATATTAAAAGGAGAATACAACCAATGCCTTAATGTTGTAGGGTCCCTTCTAATAGTTCCTTGCTTCCCACACACTTCTGCTCCACAGATTCTGAAACTGTAGATCTGACAACTACTTATGATCTCAACTTGACAAAGTGAAGCTCAAATCCAACATAGGCCCAAACACTCCATATGAATCAGCTATAGCTGAAGCCAATCCAAACTCTTAGCTAGACTAATATCTCATTATTTGAATCTCTATAACTAAGCTGAAGTTCCAAAAATTATCTAACCATTCCCAAGCTAACTTTCCCCATGAGAACTCCCCTCCTTTTATAAGCTAAAAAGGATAGGGTGAGGAGGTTAGGATGATCCCACTAGAATAGCGATGCAACTCAGATCCAGACCGATTGGAGGACACCTCACCTTTGAAGCTTCGATTCTAGAAGCGTCGGGAAGCTTATGTTATTCTTCGTACGGGTGTTCATCACACCATTAACACTAAGAAAATTGCGATGATGTCGCAGGACACTGTGGTGCAACCTGCGTCAATTCTATATCTTCTCACCTTCATCGTAGAGCAAGGTGTGACGATCCTTCTTTACATGGTTTTTTACAAAGGAAAATATAATTTCATCTCTTTGGGAAAGTTTTTCTTCATTCTTCTTCATGGATTAAGGTAATTGATCCTTCTAAAGACAAAGGATAGGTGTACATCATTAACGGTCATAGGGTTGAAAAAAATAATGTGTAACACTGGGTCATCTGGCTACCAGGATTACTAATTTGTTGGCTACTCGGGTCCTCGAGATGTCATCCCCCAGGTATTTCAACAATGTTCTTTCACATTGCTTCGGTCTAGTCTAATCCAACCTATCGGGGCACCGAGACACCAGGCCATTGACCTACCACACATATGATTTTACCTCATGTTGAACCAATATCAGTCAGGTATGGAACCTTATTGTCCAGGTTCTAGGCACTGGGTCCATTAGACTACTGGGCCACCAAGACATTAACCACGTGCATGCATTACATACTCCTGATTATGTTGGTGTGACATAGTATATGATGTAGTCTCCATGTGGAACCCTTTTATATGTGCTATCTAACTTGGAAAAGTACATTCCTAACATGTGGCATTGTGCATGGCATTTGTAGAGCTTCTTGTGATGGTGTGGACTTCCTCTAGCTCTATTGAATTATGTGGCAATTACTTATCATGCCACATGGCATTGATGTGGCCACCGAACTACTGGCTCACATGGTATTTAACATTCCACTCACAATTTTTTTGCTCAATCCGATATCCAACATGTCGATATCGATCACTGGAACCACCAAACCACCAGGGTACCATCTTTCCAAGCCCTGAATACATTTTCCACCATGCTAACTCTCTAAATCCTTGATCTTTGGTATGCTGATGTGATGTGGCATAATACATGCACTGACATGTTGTCTCCACATGGACTACACTTTTCCTGACACGTGGCATATTCACCTGGAAATGATCTCACTAGGGCATTGACATTTCAAAATATCTAATCACTTCACATCAACCATTTTCCTACATCTGGTATGTTACCGAGTTACCAACCCACCAGCCTACTAGGCCATCACACCGTTGGAGATTATAACATTTTGTTTATAAATTTCAATCTATATTTTGATTTTTTGGGCCATATGACATTTTTTCTTGGTTGTTGATCTCTGACGTTCAATGGTCAATATTTAATCCTCTAAATGTTAACCCCTCACGCATGGTTCTGTGGCTTTCTCGCTCACATTCAAACTTCATAACACTTCTTCTGCATTATAAACTTATGGAAATAATTTTTCCTCATAAATATGGGATATATCAATTTCGCCAATTCTTTGATCAGGCCACCAAGGTCTTCCTTTGTGAATGTCATCACTACCACTTCCCCTGTGCCACACATATTTCAATTTTTTGTTTAAAAGTGTTGTCCTCTAGCTCATCTATCTTTCATTTTTCATTTCTCTTAAATCCTTCTTGTTTGCGCACAATTATCTTTTTGTTATGGCGATATCGTTTAAGGTAAAATCATAGGAGCCTTGCAGAAGGTCAATATATTTACAGTCACCCCCTGTTTTTGTCATCAATGACATTTATGAATGTCACAACATAGTTATTTCTTCATTTGAAATCAATGATGTTGGCACAGGGGAAGACCTAGGGTTCAACGCTAAAAAATGCACCAACAAAACCCTAACTACCGACCCTTTCAGAAACTCCTGCGAAGAAGACTAAGGCTCACCCGAGGTAGAGGCAGGGGGGTTATATGACTTAGGTGTCTGTAACCAATATTGGACACAGATATGTGACTACAATTACTTCACAGAGTACTTAAGAACAACATGTGTTAGTTATCAACTTCATTCACATCGCAGAACAAACCCTAGGTATAAATCAACGCAGTAACAATGATGAAATAAACATCGCACTTATCATCATAATTTATATCTAGCACATCCAACATGAATAAATAACTTAAGCATTCATATATCTATCTATTACACATAATAATCAATGCACTAAGCATATCCACAACATAAACATCATAGCACAAAGAAAACCATCAACACATGATATACGTGGTTCAACCCAATGAGGGGCTACATCCACCCACTTCTTCTTCTTATCTATTAGGATTCAATCTCTTACATTCGTCTACTCCTATGCACTAAGCCATAGATCCAAGCTTCACACCGGACAGGTGATATGTGCACTAAGCACTAGATCCACCTTTCGAAAATTAGGTCAAGGCACAGAGCTAACTCCTCTATCAAGAACAGAGCCTTACATACATGTTCTGTTGCACAAAGCAACTTATAAATACTTGCCTCTTGCACTTAGCCAATTAAATCCTTGTCTACCACTACTCATCCTTACAATATTATTCTTATTTATACTTTTACATTTACAAAAGGGCCTAATCATGGGTAAGCCCATAGGTCGACATCCCATAACCCATTACAAAACCCTAAGAACCCAATGATAGATCCACAAAGACCACAAAACTAGTGAGATCCTGTGATCTCAGCTACGCCTGGGCGCTCCTTCCTCAATCACTGCATCGAAGTCTGAAAAGTGGTCAAACCTGACCAATGTTTCCTTAAAACTTAGTCGAGGGCCAATAGGCCCCCAACACTCACATGTGACTCATCCCAAGTCAATTAGGTCTGGGAAATGCTGCTTCGAAGGCCTTGAGCTTAGCTCGAGCTACCTCAACTTGTTTCTTCACCTAATCTTCCTTCTCAGTGAACTCCTTGATCATTTTCTCTCTAACAAGCCCTTCCAGGCATTGTTCCACTTTCGCAACCACTTGGTCTAGTTGCGAACCTTGTCCTTCGATCTCTTCAAACACCGCTCAGGCTTCATCCTACACCAGTTGTAGCCTCTAGGTGACTTCCATTACTCTTCCCTAGATGGCAGTAATCTTTTGCTCGACCACCCATTGTTCTTGTGATCTCTTCATTCTCTCGACTGCAATGAGTGACTTCATTTGCACTTGTACTGTCAGTGCCTGCTACTGCGTCTCCTATAGCTATGCTTCTAACTTCCTAATCTTTGGATCTTTCGTGAGGCATTCATAGGTCTATCTACTTCTGTCGCTCAGCTGTTTGCATTCTGAGATGAGGGCCCTAATCCTTCCAACTGTGATTTTAGCGGCTTCTTCCTTTTGGTCACTCACTTCCTGTGGAGTTCTTGGTATTGCTTGGATCTCCAAATCCGTTACCCTTACCTGAATCTATTGGATGGCCTCAATGAGCTTCATCACTTGAACCTCGACTTCCTCATGTTCCCCCTATGCCAAGCCTGGCACAGAGAAAAGTGCTCTGCTCACCACTTCTTTGACTGTAGTCTGATCTGCGAGCAGTTGGTCCTTTTCTCTCTATATCTTTTCTTTGTCCTCCTCGATCATCACCCATAACTCATCCTTCTAATTTTCATAACAGGTTACATAGTACCATGCAACTCGTAGTTTCTCTAAGACTTCCTCTTTCTCTTTCTTTAGGGCTTCTATATCATTTTCCTTCTCCTCTTGGACTTTATGAAATCGAGCCTCTGTTGCATTTGCAAGTCTTCGAAGTTGGGCTGGCTCATCCCCCAACTCTGCAATCTTCGACGTAGTAGGTACTGCATGGATAACTTGAATAACTCAATGTATCTCCTTATCTCCTTCTCGACCTTTACATACAACTCTTCCTTCATTTCTCCATATCTTTGTAAGAGATATTTAGACACATCCTCCATTTCTCCATGGATTAGACCGATATCATCCTCTGTGAGCTTAGCCTCTAGCTAGGGATTACTGGAATGGGTCTTCTTTCTTGTCGAATGTTTTTGTGGATAAACCTTCACCTTCTTCGGTGTTTCTGTCTCGATAGGGGGATCCTTCTATGGTGTAGCTTCACCTTCTCCTCGCTTTTCTCCTTCTACCCCTCCTACTTCTTGATTTACTTCATCTCCTCCTCCTCCTGTGGGTGAGCCAGGTCCACTTTCTTTCGAGGCGCTATCCTCCTCATCAGTCTCTATGTTATGAAATTCCTCCTTTTTATTTTTCTTCTTCACACTTTTCTGTCCTTCATGCTCAAACCGGGTGACCAAGGGGCTTCCTATGATGTCAACGTATGAGAGTTCTGCATCATAAAAAGGTGTGTTTAATTCCTCTGGCCATTCCTTGGTGATCTTCTCCATTTCTTCGTCAATCAGCTTGTAATAGGACTATAATTATTCCTTGCTCTCATCCTTGTGCACAGTGATATAAATAAAGTGCGGATCTGCACGAAACTTAGCTAGTGGTCTATACTAGTGAAATGTTCAATGTGTCATGTTGATAGTAGGCATGGAGCACTGTGTTCAACTTCTATTTCTTTGACATGTCATTCATATACCATAAGGTTGAGAACTTCACGACCAACAACTCCAACGATTCAATCTCCAGGAAGGTGGCTCCTTCCAACATTTTGCAAGCGACAAATGCAATCAACATGAGTAGCCAGCTAAAGTGGAACTTGTATCCTTGATCCTATGCTTTGCGACAGTATTTCTCAAGCTCATGACGATTTATATCACCCTAGTCATCTACATCCCCTCCACGCATTTCCCTATGAGGTCCACCATGAACCCGGTGACCTGCATGGGGCGATTCTTTCTTACAAGATTGCCAGCTATGAGCTGGCAGGCGAGGCACACTACACCATCCTAGATAGAGGCTACCTTGTAGCCTCACTTTCACTTCTCAACTTCTCTGTATGCCTCTTTGATTCTCTATGCCATGGAACGATCTGAGGTCTTCCCTGGGTAGAAATGTTGAGGGTCGGGTCCCTGCATGATCAATCCTATAATCCAATGGATCAACACCAAGTCCACGGTAATATTCTTGTCGAGCAAAAGGTATCCACCATGATGGCACAAAAAGAGGAGTTTAATGCAAGTGTTAACCTCTTGATGTTAGCCAAAATGAGGAATCTTCATGAAATTTAGTATCGCGGACTGCGCCAACTCCTTAATCCAAGGCTGGGAGACTATGTGAGGCTTCTTCCAAGTCATCTTCAACAAATATATATGGGGCGTGAGCATGGCATGGTTCTTTCTATCTCCAAGGTTAAATTCATTGTTCTTCAGTGTTGGGATTTTTCCTAACTAAGTTCCAACTACACGTATTCCATTTGGAATGTACGCGATGAGCAATGTTTACTCAAAGTCCCATGGAATGTTGTTGTAGTTAACCGCGCCAACCAAAGGCAGGATATAATCCGGTAAGATATACATGATCTTCTTCGCATTAGCCAGATTGTTGCGATGATTAATTCGCTTCTTAGTCACAGGGTTGGCACGTTTCGAATGTCATCCAGTTGAAGGGGAATCTTGCAGTCCCCTAGTTGATAACACTTGTACTCCTTCAGACATAGCGTTATCAGCCATAAACTTCTTCAAAACTTATTCAACGGACTTCTCTGGCTCAGTGCACTCGACCGACATTCTCACTGTTAACAAATAGTTCAGGGTAGGTGAACGGATAACGGGGTAGAAAATGGACAATGATGTCTGATAGCATAGCTCGACAAACAAAATCACTTCTCTATTAGCTTAGATAATTACGGGTGGCAAAAAGTGGTCTCGGTGCAACATCTGATGGGTTAAATAAGAAAGTATCGTAATAGATTCCTCCATCAGACATGGATGCCTCAATCAATGAAAATCCATCCATTATGGCATGGTATCAACATCCAATGACGATATATCCACCAATAAATGTGTTTCTTAGCCATTTAGAGTGTTTTTATAATGGTCAGGGTGCCTCCAACAGTCATATAGCTTCGCCAGGGTGAAGTCCCATTCTGTGTGGTTCTGCTATTTAAGCGAGGTTCAAAGCCTACAAGACTTCCTCGTGAGAATTCTTGTTTGTAACTTCCTGTAGCTTTTCTAAATTGGATTTCTTCTTACTGAGCTTCATTGCCTTCTTTCTCATGATCTGAGTCTCTCTAACTGTTTCTAGATTTCTCTTCCCATTCTTATTCTTAGTTTCTGCTATCATAGTGAATTCATAGTGCTGATGTACTTTCGAGGGGTTCAAAGTTAATATCCCCTCTCTTACTATTTCCTAGGTGGATATACTTCTTTCTTGCATGGATATGTACTTCAAACCTTCTTGCGTTCTTTCAACCTCGAAAACTAGTTCTCTTGCATTCTGCTGCTTCAACTTAACTTCTCGTTCTTCTATCAGTCGATCTATTTTTCTAGCTATGAAATCCCTTAGTTCTTTCTTTTTATTTTCTATAGCTACTTCCTCTGCTTTCCTTTTGATCCCATATTTCTCAATCCAAGTCTTGCCTAGAATCCAGGAGGATACTCTCATGGCGCTCGTGACGTGAAAAGAGATGAAAAGGTGGCACGACAAGGCACAACAAGTGATAGAGAGACTTGAATACATTGAGGCAGTCCAGCAGGGTGGAGAAAAGGAAAATCATGGCATTCGGCTAGTTGGAAAAAGTAGTCTCGATCACATAAATAAATCCGTCGAATACTGGGTGAAGATGACCCGTGACCCACATCGATAAATTCAAGAGCAATGGGCCAAATGCCAGAAACACTGGGGTAAAATTAACAAAGTGATGAAAGATATAGGTCTCTCTGAATTTGACACCCCCCATGAATTTACTAACCTGAGGGAGGTGGTCAAGTTTTATGCCGAACAAGACTCGCTATGGACCAAAGAATGTGCGAAGATAGCTGATGCGAAGCTAGGACAAGTGCAACAATTCGTGGAACACCCGATTAGAGCTCGAACCATGTTGCAACTACTAAACGCCAGTTTGGTAAAGTACCGAATGCATGCAGTAGATATCAGAGGAGTATCTGCAGCCCCAATGGAACAACATAG
This sequence comes from Picea sitchensis, assembly GCA_010110895.2. Lineage (NCBI taxonomy): Eukaryota > Viridiplantae > Streptophyta > Pinopsida > Pinales > Pinaceae > Picea > Picea sitchensis. Next base: position 17,279 of record SNQJ01S0012367.1, on the reverse strand, counting down.
GTTCCCATGGGCGCAAACTTGTGAAGATCTGTTTATCAGCTGGTCTAAATATGAAGAAAGTCATCTGTTTCAAGAAATATCCCAGATGAACTGTTAAAGAAACTGTTGGATGACTGCGCCACGTGGCGATTTTTGTTTGGTTTAATCTATACTTAGCCGTTAATTTTGATTGAATTTTATATTATAAATAGAGACATCGTCCAGTTCGTCAAGGGTCGATGGTTGTTGTAAGAACTATTTCTTTTTTGGTTGTTGATAATTAATTTGAGACTGCTATGAATTGAGAAGTTCTTCTGGACCAAAGACAAGCTATTTTCATCAAATGTATGTGATTGGAGTTGGAGAATAATTACTTCCTATCCTCTTCCATGAATGATGCAATAAATGAATAAGAGCAATTGATTATGTTGTCAAGTTATCTGGTGCAATGCTTTGATGTTCTTTTCTTAATGATGAAGATAAATCGTTGTGTTTTTATGTGATGAATGTTATGGTAGATGAATTATTTTGCTTACCGTGATCTTGATTACATATGTGTTTTTCTTTCTGTTAATTATTTTTTCTCAGACAATAATTCGATGTTCATTTGGTTAATGTATTAGTACTAGGCCCTTTGGCATAGACTCACTGCCTGCATGTTTGAGGAGTGGGTTATCCCAAGCTCAGCCTCTTCCCAGTAGTTGAAACAAAATCATGTTACTTGTCAATTTTTCTTACGCCGACTTGCATCTCTCAAACTATTCCTACTCAAGAGAAAATACAGAAAAGAACGGTCCTACCTGAAGGGAGAGCCTTCACAAGAAAACACAAAGCCCATCGATAAATTGGTCGGATCGCAAGATCTGTAGAACCATTCCATATCAAACACTACAGAGTCTAATTGGGCCTCGGTGGTGGGTTTGGTTCCTGTTGTTGAATCAATGGATTTAAGACACATCAATAGGAAATAAAGATGAAAATATAGAATTTGTTAGAAAAATAATATATTAAGCCAAGTGTGTCTCCTTGGGGAGCACTTGTATTTTTTGTGAAGAAAAAATATGGTACTCTTAGACCATGCATTAAATGCACACAATTGAACAAAGTGCCAGTGAAAAACAAGTACCCTTTGCCCAAAATTGATGATTTGGTCGATCAGGTACAAGGATCAAAAGTATTTTCAAGTATTGACTTGAGATTAGGGCACCATCAAGTCAGGATTAAATATGGGGATATTCATAAGACAAATTTCAGAACAACGTATGGTAATTACGAGTTCACGGTGGTACCACTTGAACTTATTAATGCACCGACTACATTCAAGTGTCTCATGAATAGTGTTTTCAGAAAATATTTATATAATTTTGTATTGGTATTTATCGATGACATTCTTATCTACTCTAAATTAGAAGAAGAACACGAGGAGCATCTCAGATTGGTTTTGCAAACACTAAGAGAGCATCACTTTTATTCCAAGTTCAGTAAATGTGATTTCTATTAGAGGAAGATATAATATTTGGGACACATCATATCATATCATGGAATATAGGTTGATCCATAAAATATCAAGGCCATTACGAACTAGCCCACTTCGAAGAATGTGACTGATATAAGGTCATTTATGGGACTATAAGGATACTATAAAATATTCAATGAAGGATTTAAAAAAATTAGCTATTGCATAACCTCTTTGCAAAAGAAAGGAGTAAATTTTGTGTGGTCTACTAAATGTGAAGAAAGCTTCCAGTAACTGAAGCATCTTCTAACCAGTGCATTGGTACTAAATATTGTTGACCCAACCAAAGGATTCACATTCTGTACATATGCATGTAAAGAAGGAATGGGTGGGTTTCTTATGCAAGTATTGACGGGGCATAAATTCCCAAAAACAGTAAGGAGTACTCCCTAGTACATAGTCCCAATTAGGCTATGCACCCTTTGGTTTAGGAGACCCATCCATATTCTATCCCAGATGCCATTACTAGTTGTGAGAGTGAAAAGGTGGATGGTTATGTGAGCAATATATGTATATTAAGACCATGTAAATTCATAAAAGAAATCTAATCTACTTCTAACTTGTCTTAACCTAGCTAGGAGCGAAATGTAGTAACTGAAAGATCTAAAATGAAAGTAAAATCTAAAAAATACCCCAATCAGATAGTTTTCACGAAGGTGAGAATTAGATAACACATGCCTACAAATGTATAGCCAAAGCATTGTAAGTCATATTTATGCATACATAAACAAACTCATATGCTCAGGACATTAAGTATGAGAAAGAATAATGAAACTACAAGAGTAGAATTTATTGCATCAAAAAAGTCTATAAGCAAAGCATGTTCTTACATCCAATGTGGATGGAAAACATTTACATGGAAGTATTTCATAGAAAACAAAAATACACACAAGTTTTCTCTCTGCCAAAAATTGGCCCCGAGGGCTTCTCAATATTAGTTAACCAAGAATTTTCTCTGAAAGTAGTTTCTCGAGTGTATACAAATCTTGAGAAACAAAAATCCCATTAAAAATTGGTTTCTTATATTATTTATACAACTATTACTAACTCCTAAAAATTCCTTCTTGTGTTCCTCAATAATCAATTACAAAAGACCTTTCAACTTCCGTTACTAGTTGTTTGACACATGTGAAGAAAATGACGAAGTTGAAGGTGGTTTGCAAAAAGAAAAAATAAGATATAGTTAACAACAAATCCAAATTTTCTCTCATGTCTTTCGTATGTTTTCTTATCTTAGATGTAGGCAGTCCATATTTCTAATTGATCATAAAGCGATATAATCTGTTGGTATGCCATCTCCTCGAGAGCATCTTCATGCATGGCTGTATTTCATTGAGAATCTACATATCTTTTTCTAGGGTGGCCATAAATGTTTGGATCATGGTGCATACTTTGGTGGGTTGAATGAGGTGTTGTTTAATCAATTCCATATCACCTTGGAGGTTGATTCAGTTATTTCTCACCTTTTATTTGTGCTCTGTTGTACTTTTTCTATAAGTTGTTCCATGGAGATAGGTTTTTCAAGTTCTTCCAATGGGGAGATATCGCATTGTTGTAGAAAACTTGTGCATCTTTGTGTCGTGAATTTTTTTCCTTTGAGATCGTTGTCTCTCTTCTTCTCTCTGCTCAACTTGCTAGAAATGATCTAATGAAGCAAGATCAACCTTCCTATCTATGCTTGAGGTGTGTGGAAGCTCAATCGATGCATGGATTTTCTGCGATCCATCTATCAACATTGCTTATGCCTTCCTAGATAGTTTTGAAATGAGTGTTTTTTACTTGCACTTGAATATGTTGTTCTATAATAGTGGTCATTATCTGTTGAAATAGGTGCAAGTGGGCATACATATATATGATGGCCTATTCCAATTCATCCTTAAATTTTTATACACTAGACTTGAATCATTTTAGGATACCCTCATCTATCTTCACTTGTTTGAGTTGTTCCTCTAGCTCTTTGATTCTTGCATTTTTCTCTAGATTTTGACAATACAAGTTCCTAAAATTATCTTCCATTGCCATCATGAAACTAGTGTCGAAAAAGGTTATGGAGATTATATCTTATTGGCGTCTTCCATCATCGGGGTTTGTGTGAGTACTAATATTGGATTTACCCTTGTGATTGACACTTTCCTTATTTTCTCTTGTACGATCCTTCCCATGGCCTTATCATATGTAAAATTATTGAGATTGGGAACTTCACTTGGTTTAAATGGGATAGAAATCCAAATATTTATCCCATTGAATTGGGTATGACTGATGGAACATGTTGTTGATATCTCCGAGATGTCAATATCCATCGATGATGCATCATCATTCCTTGTTTCTTCAACTTTATTATGCCACTCTTCCTCAACTTCCTTTTTTGCAGCTTCACTTGTTGCTTTTTGTGTTGTCATTGATGTCAAAGGATGTCATTGATATCATAGGAAAGGGGAGATAATGAATGCCTCCATACATTGTGATAATAAGATTTTTCATATCTACCTTGTGTAAATGACAGATCCAAGGATCGACCCAGAACCAAACAAACAAAGGAAGCATCTAGAATACAAATTGGACCAGACAAAGGAAGAAGAGAATTTTTATGTACCCATTTTTGGATTCTGCTGTTCGACAGTGGAAATGACTTATGTGGATATTCAATGAAGAAAAAGGGAAAAAAAAAGGGTCATTTAATGTCACTTAGTGAGAATATGTTATGTATATAAAGTGACATTAAGGAAATAAAGTAACTTTAGATTAATAAGTTACTTAACCACTATTAAAAATTACTTTTAATCTTGAAGTGAAATAAAAAGGGGGATAAGGGTTATATTTGATGTAGTAAAAAAGGGGAAAGTTCTAGAAGTCACATTTGATTTGGTAAAAAAGGGGAAAGTTCTAGAAGACATGGAAAAAAGAAAAAAGGAGGGGTAGAGGCTCATTTTGGTATTATGATTTGACATATACATTGGATTTCTCTTGGAGCCATTATTTCATTAGGGTTTATCAAAACCATTCCACTTTGGTTTGGTTTCAGTGGTGCATTATCCGACCTAACTAGACAAGGAGGAGGATCCATGCATGATCTTCATTAGAGGTTGAGTTTTGAGTTTGTTTCATTTGGAGGGATATTGGCTTGCACAATTTGTTTTATGAAAGTTGATGGAGGTGGTTGATCCCAATTTTGTAGATACCAGAAGGCCTATCAGTGTTGGAATTCTGGTTTTCATTGATTTCAATACTGCACAGGAAACAAGCTCAGATAAATAACGTTGCATCGTGCAACGATTGCGCAGGATACAAGCTCAAGAGAAATAGCGTTGCATCACGCAAAACGTAAACTTAGGAGAAATAACGTTACATTGTGCAGGACAAAAGATTAGGAGAAATAGTGTTGCATCGCACAAGACACAAGATTAGGAGAAATAGCATTGCATCACGCAGAAATTGTGCAGGGTGCAAGTTCAAAAGAAAAATAATTGCATCATGCAAAACACAAGATTAGGAGAAATAGCGTTGCATAATGCAAAGATCGATTCATTGAAAAATACTCTAGATAAATGGTGATATATGTATCATGCTTCGTCCATATAACTTACCACGTGTGCAATGGAAGTAGTATTTAAAACCACATTGTTGAAGTCCCATGGTGTGTTACGCAAAACCAATGGTAGTAAGTGATAATGAAACTGAAAGATGTCAGTCAACACACCTGGTGACCTTCTCGACAAGTTTGTCTTGTCAGTTTGGATAAACAAAACTCCACAAATTTCAAGACACAAGAGGCACAACCCCATTGCAAAAAGTTCTGAAGATACAAGAGACGCAGACCCATTGCAACAAGTTCTGAGACACGAGAGGTGTAGCCTCATTGTGACAAGTTTTGAGACACTGGAGGCATAGCCCCATTGAAACATGTTGCAAATATATGAGAGGAACGACCCCATTGCGACAAGTTCTAATACACGAGAGGTGCATCCTCATTGTGACAAGTTTCGAGACATTGGAGGCGCAACCACATTGCAAAAATTTCTGAAGATACGAGAGGTGCAACCCTATTGAGACAAGTTCTGAGACACAAGAGGCGCAACATCATTGCGATAAGTTTCAAGACACTAAATGAATAGCCCCATTGCAACAAGTTTCGAGACACGAGAGGCACAACCCCATTGTGACTTTAGAAATTATTCTAGGTCAAATGGCCTAGAAGTGGGTTGATGGAAGTGCATAGTGTTGCACCTCTTTTGTCACCTAAATGAGCAAAACAGAGGTGCTTACAATGCTTAGTTGGGTTAGCTAAGCAAGACAGCTGTAAAGGAAAGGGTTATAAAAAGAAACATAAAAGACTAAGCTAAGAATTAAACTAAGAAATAAAAGAACAACTAAATTACTATTGAGCATAAGGACATAAGAACAAAAAACCAATAAGACTCATGTCACCAATGGCAAGGATTATATTAGCGAAAGAAAACACCAAGAAGAAAAAGGACTTTGGGTCCCTTCTTCCTCCAAGGGAGGTCTCTTGGACCCCCACAACTAAGCTCTTCTTACAACTTTGAAAGAAATGGTGAAACAATCCCAAGCTAATTCACTCAAGAGGTGATATGGATTGCCCAAATGTAATGATGCTAGTATACTCTTGATGAGAAAAGAGGATTCCCCAAGAGAATAATAGCAAAATAACCTTGAAAATGAATTCCTTGAAAATGTAGTGCACCCATGGCCTTGTTTTATAGCATCACTTTGAGGTATTGTGCAACCATCTTTTAGTGTGAAAAGGGGTTGTTTAGGGCATTTTTAGGTCTTTGACTAGCCACCCAGTCGGATCAAGCCGAGATTTGGATGTCAAATCAACTTGGAAGCTGAACCAGAAGTGGGGGGGAGGCCAACCAATCTCATAAATGCACTGTTCTCAGGTGTGCATGGCTTTTAGCGACCACAGCCGCGCATCATGCGCATGTGCGCTTTTCTTGCATTTCTGGATGGCGCATGTGCGTGCGCACCCTGTGTAGTCACAACACACCTTAATTTTATCACTGGTTTTATAGTTTTAGACCTTTTGGAAATGATTTTGTGGTAATTTTGGTCCATGGGTGAACTCATAACTGTTTGACGCTGCAAGATTCCTGTAACCATTTGCAGATGAAATTTCAGTGATAACAGATGCCCCCTGATGGATGAGGTTAGGAGCATATGTATAGCCGAAATTCATCAATGTTTCTTCTACTAAGAGTGTCGTTGTAAGAGAGAGTGATAGTGAGAGTATCAAGAGTGACCCGTTGGAGGGAGAAGGGAACCTGTAGGACCCCACCTTCCATAAGGTGTGTAAAAATAAATTGTGTACAAATGAGGTAGGCATGCCCCATGCACGTGTCATGTAATTCAAAAAAGAATGGTGTTGTATAGTAACTGAAATGGTGTGTTGATGTAGACAATTGCAGCGCCCTCGGGGGCAGTCATGATAAAGGTGAAGACAATTCTGATTAGGAACATACTCTGTATAGTAGGCAATGACACCTGTAAGAAGTATCACGGATTATGTAGGCATTGATAGCTCAGTCAAGTTCAGAGGTCTTCGAAAAATATATAAGAAATAACTACAATAGTCGCAAAGTAAGACCCACCGTAACATGAGAAAGTGTTGAATTCGAATGTTACAGGGGTCAATGAAAACAGGGAGCAAATATGGTTCTCCGTGTGCCATCTGATACCTCTCATTGGAAAGGTAATGCGAGTTAAGATACTGTCTCCCTTCTGGAAACTGTGCTGATGTTGACAAAAGGGGGGCGCGACTCCAAGAAGCAAAGGGATTCATGAAATATACTAGGTGAGGTTAGGAACTAAGGAGGTACATGGACGAAATCAAGATGTATGAAGACTCAAGACTGCCCTTGGTTGGGGGTATATGTGAAGTATAAGTGGCCGCAACCGTTCAACTAGGTCGAGTGTCAGGGGGACAACAAGATGTGGGATAAGTTGTGCCAGAGGTGAGACAAAGTGGACAAACTCAGAGAGTAAAGGTAAGTGGCCTGTGGGTTACTCGGAGTATATGGATGATGTCAACAGGAGTAGATGATAAGGAGTGCCCCAACCAAGGGCGACATGGTTTGTGTTTTCCAAAAAGGGAAGAAGGTCACCAAAGGTGATGACAAAAAGATATGTAAAATGCGGGAAACAAAACCTTTTTACAAATTAAAAAGAATAGTTTGGGCTGAGTGTACAAATGCAGAAACAGGTGCCCCAATGCAATATGGTTGGGCCAGTTAGGGCACATTTTGCTTGGAGAACTGGTGGAGGTTGGGGGCCCCATGGGTTGGTTTTTGTATGAGGTAGATGAAATGGAGGGAAATTTGCAGATGGGCAAACTGATTGTGGATGAAATGGAGGGTTAATGATACTGCGGAGGTGAAGTCAAAATAGAACCTTGAAGAGATAACTTGGGAGTCTGTTTGGTAAAGCTAGAAAAATGAGGAGAAGGAGTATGTGGTTGATTCATGACATGATGTAAGACTATCGAGACTCCCATCCCTAAAGGGTTGAAAAACAACATGAGTGTCGAAGTGTCGAAGGGTGCTATGAATGGGACAACTCATGTGGGGGAGAGTGCTACTGAGTGACAGTACCCAAAATGCAATGGAGGTGTCGGTACTGTAGAGCCAGAGATGGGGATCCTAAAGGAAAATTTCAGAGGGTGTGACTGGAGATGCAATTGAGATTCAGAGGGAATCATTACATGCCAATGTTGATTATATACCTAAAGGGGTTGCGTTGATGTATGATGACCAAGTACCTGCACACATGAAAACCAAATACCTGATGTGAACAATATCTGAAGAGAATCGAACATACAAGGCGAGCAACAGTAGTAGATGCTGTGATGACTAGGCGGTTACCTCTAGGTCCAGAGGGACCGATAGTGGGTGGGGCAGCGCCACCTGAGGGAGGGGCAAGAGGTGGTGCTCTAGAGGAACCTTGAGTGTCTCTCTATGTATTTTTTGTATACTGTTTATAGGATGGTGGGCCTATTTTGGTGTAGTGACACCAGTTTTGTACCGAGGTGCTTCACTGGCCTGCAGATTTTGTATACGATGTATTTTGATGTGTATGTAAACATTTTGATGGCACTGTTGACCGATTTATATATATATGTATATGAGTATACATTTTGGGGTCTTTGTGATGTTCACATGTGTGTTTTTTAATGTTATTTATGATGTCTAATCTATATATGCTGTGACAGGCTCTTGATGGTTTATGTGTGTGTAGAGATATCTTGATGTGATATATGCCAATCGAGTATAATGTTAGCTAGGTTATCTATAATTTGATTCAATTGTCTTGGAATATGTGTAAATGTAATGAAATCAAAATGTCAAGATAAAAGTCTAACTTGCAGGTATTTGCAAAAGAGGCAAGGATCGCGGACATGGTACACATTGTTGAGCTAGAGGACGACTAGTTGGGAGTCAAGTAAGACGCTAAGGTGGCGAATACGATGATGGCTGGCATCAGTGAGGAGGCCAATGACGACGGTGTACTCGGCTTGGTTGTTGGTTGCTGAACCCAAACATATGCTACTAGAGTGGAGTAGTTCATGTGAGGGGGTATAGAGGGCCCAAGTTGTCGAAGTGAGATTTTGTGTCCAACGACTGGCACCGTTGGCGTAACCAATGTGGTAGGCGGATGGAGGAATCATATGTCAATAACACAAATGATAGTTTAGATGTGAGGTATGGAAAAAATATTAAAAACACTATAAAAAGAAATAACCTGATGTAGAATGGCTACGCTTAGGCGTAAAATTTCTTTAAGTATATCCCATTGACAGGTTCTTTGAGAGAGAGGCCTTCGAGGGAAGCTAGGATGTATGCACCTTTGGTGAGGAAATGTTGGATAATGTAGGGGCCATGCCACAGTGAATCAAATTTTCCACGACCGAGGGTATCGTGAGCGATATCGTAAGCAAGGACAAGGTTGCCTTCATGAAATGAGCGAAGGTTGACATGGTGATCAAAGGTGGCCTTTGACCGTTTTTTGGCTACCTCATTGTTCTTTAATGAAGATCGACGATCTTCATCCAGGGATTCTAAGTTCAGCAAACACTGCTCCATTGGAGCAGTGTCGAGTAATAACTCAATTGCAGTGCGTAAGGTGGGGATTTCACACTCGATAGGAAGAGTGGCTTCGACCCCATGGACTACATGAAATGGTGTGAAACCAGTGGTCGTTTTCATGGCCGTACGGTAAGCCCATAGCATAGAAAATAACATATGATGCCAATTGGTCTTATGTTTGTTAACTGTGCACTGCAACATGGTCTTGAGGACCTTGTTAACTGCTTCAACCTATCCGTTGGACTAAGGGTAATATGGTGAGGCAAACTAGTGGGAGAATCCTAACCGGGATGAGAGTTCAACAAAAATCTCATTCTCAAAATGTTTCCCGTGATCAGAGACTAGTTGGAGTGGTACTCCAAAGCGAGATATGATGTGATTAAAGAAAAAGCACGCTGCAGTGTCAGTGGTGTTGTTGAAGTTAGGCATGGATTCAACCCATTTTGTTTAGTAATCAACTGCGACAATGATGTATTTGTGTCCATTGCTGGATGGAGGATTACAAGTCATGAAGTCAATGCCCCATTTACAAAAGGGGTCGGCAGTAATGACTGGGTGGAGAAGAGAAGGTGGTGCTTGTGCTTTGTTGGCATAAACATACATTTATCGCATTGCTTCACGGAATGAATGCAATCGTGAAACAATGTAGGCCAAAAATAACCTGCTCAGATGATTTTCTGAGCAGTGGACATCCCCGAGAGATGGCTCCCACACACGCCGCTATGACAATCATTCAAGAATCTATCGACCTTGTCAATGGTCAAGCATCGATGAATTATGGTGTTGACCCCTTGCCGATATAAGATATCTCCGATGAGGAGATAGTGGGGGGCCTGGTGGCGAATACAACGAAGATCATCTCGTGAGAGGTGGTTGCCAAAATTTTGGGTTCGGAGGTAGACGAGAAGGTCGTCGTACCAAGGATCATCTGAAGTGATATAAAATAGATGTTCATCAGGGAAGTCAATATTGATAGGGGTACTGGTAGTATGAGAGGGGAAGGTTGTGACAAGTTCGGTGAGAACGAGAGATTTCTTGCTCTTGGGTGTTGAAAATTCGAGGTCATACTTCTGGACTGGGAGGATGACTGCAAGGGTTAGTTTCTCTTCGTGATTATACTTCAAGGGTGGCCCTGAAAGGTTTTTACTAATGTAGTAAATGGCATTCTCACGTTCATCATCGTCGATTTGAACGATAACTCCTGCTACTGAGATAGTTGATGCTGATATGTAGAGGATATAGTCACGATTATAGTCAGGTGAACTAATTAAAGGGGTGTTGGAGAGTGTCATTTTAAGGTCGTCGAACAATTTTTGGGCATGTTCATCCCAGTGGAATGGGATGTCGTGGCGTAGTAAGTGAAGGAAACTATGTGCTCGAGTGGCATAGTCTGGGACAAATTGCTGTAGAAAGTTAACCTTTCCTTGTAGGCTCTGGAGTTGGCGTAAATTCCGGGGGGGTGGAATTTCTTTGATGGCCTAGACTTTTAGGGGGTCCACGGTAATACCACTTTGTGAAATGATAAATCCGAGGAGGTGCCCTGCAGTGATGCAAAATATGCACTTGAGGGGGTTCAAGCGAATGTTGTACTGACGACACCATTGGAAGATGATCCGTAAATCATCAAGATGTTGGGTGCATTTTTTGGATCGAGCTGTGAGGTCGTCCAAGTATGTGAGGATGATATGAGCTAGATCGTGAAAAATGTATGTCATAGCCCGTTGGAAAGTTTCACCAGAGTTATTTAGGCTAAAAGGCATGACACGATATGAAAAAGTACCCCAAGGGGTGGTGAATGCGGTTTTGTACTGATCGACTGGGTGGATTTGGATTTGGTTATATCTAGAGAAACCATCCATGAAGGATAGAGCCTCGTGGCCGGTGCATTCGTCGATAATTTGATCAATGAAAGGTGTTGGAAATTTGTCTTTGGGATAGGCGTGATTGAGATAGCGAAAGTCCGTACATACACGGATAGTGCCCTGTTTTTTGTTAACGGGTACAAGGTTAGAAACCCATGAGGTATAGGCAATGGGGTAGATGAACCCAGCCGAGAGTAATTTGTCAATCTCAGCTTTAATGGATGCTGCTTTGGATGGGTGTAGCGGTCGTTGTTTTTGGAAAATCGGTGTGATATCAAGCCATGTGTCTATGCGATGTTCGAGAATAGAGGGATCTAGTCCAGGCATTTTTGTGTATGACCAGGCGAAAATATCCCGATATTCTTGGAAGAGGGATTTATAGGCAGTGATTTCTTGAGGAGTGCATGCGACGCCAATGGTGATTTCCTCAATGACTCCATTTTTTATGGAAATATTGATTTTGATGGTCGGGGAAATGTTAGCCATGTTGCCTTCTTCAAAAGCATCAGGGGCAGGGATGGGGTTGTTGAACCAGTGGATATGCCCTGATGGGATAAAATCCTTGGTTTCGACTATGTATATGGGGTGTTGGTTAGGAGGCGTGAAGGCTTCCTGTGGAAAGAAGAGCGCTCTATGGTGTAGCGCATCCCATGGGTAGTCCAGGGTGTTTAATTCTTCGAGTATGTCCTCGTCACAGTGGAATTGGCAGGAATACAAGGGATCGTAAAGAGTGATATCGGTGATTGTCACCATGTGGTTGTCCTTTGGGGATGAAGAAGTAGGGGGAATGATGCAATGAGATTGCGATGGTTCACTCGACATAAACAAAATATCGAGGTACTGAGGACTACCAATGGTAGTTGGATGTAAAATTTCCGTAGGGAAATGAACGGGAGAATTGGGGGGATTTGGGGGTAAATCCTTGGATAAGTAATCCAAGAACCACAGAGGAATAGGGAGTGCCTATGGTTCAGGAGAAATGATATGAAGAATCTCTAGTGATGAGGTAAGGTTAATCATCGATTCTGTAGGGGGCGCAGGGGTTTGAATTAGGGTCGATTGGCATTACCTGTATTCAATGATCATAGGACATTGGTATGTAAAATGATCTAAGGATTCGCATAGAGAGCAAGGGAATCTCATACGTTCATTGACTGAAGTCATGACATAATGGATGTTAGTGATGTTTGGTAGGGATGATGTAGCTGGGTTGGGTTCGTACTGGAAGCTTTAGCGTACTACAACTAATGTCTATCGGAATTGAGGTAGTGCTAGGAAATGGTGTTTATAATGGCCATATTCAGAACATATGGCACACGTGAATTTGGTTCGTAGCCCTTTGCTACTTGCATTAGGGGAGAGAGCGACTGTACTTGCTACAATGACGAGTGGTGATGGTGTTTGATTGAGTTGAATTAGGTTATGTAACTCGGGTAGATATGGGCATTTGTTAGTTGGGTGTCCATCTTTCTCACATAGCGCGCAAGGAGGTTAGACACGTGGGGGGGGTGGAGTTGTGGGCTCCTTCTTCTTTTGCCTGCCCCCAGCTGTGGTAGGGAAGTGAGTGAGTGTGGATGTAGAGGGTATGGTGGGAGTGAGTATGGAAATATTCATTGGGATTCCTTTCGTTTGGGGGGGAAGGGATGGTTGAGGAACCATCTCTGGTGAATGTAAATACCAAACTAGAATTGCCAATGCCATATTAGGGAGGGTAAGAGTTGCGGCTACTTGGAAAGCTTGTATGCCTGGTGGAGGGTAGAAGAAGGGGATTTGAGTAATGGTTGGGGGAACTGTCTCCCAAACTAGGATATGGCCTTGGGGAGAGGTGAAATCGTGAACTGGTGGAATCGATGAGTTCGTAGGAGGCTCATGAGGGAGGAGCTCTGTGACTAGTGGGGTGTCAGATATGATAGAAGACTCCCTGGGAGGAAGGGTATCCTCCATGTCAGTTCCTTTGGATGATACAATGCATACCTGATTGGAAGGATGAAGGAGCGGTGGTGCACCATGGTAAGTTCCTAACAATGATGGGTCTTTGAAAATTCTGGGACCCATTTCAATGAGTGGGTATGCTTCAGGATTCATGTGGATGAGAGGGAGAATGTTATCGATGTTGGCAGAAGGGTTAGGCTCATAATGTGAGACTTGGTCAATTGTAATGATCTTCCTGTTATGGGGGAACATCATGGTTCAAAAGACGGAAGAAGAAACTTCCTTCATAGCGTACATGTAGCTACGACCGAACAAGATATTATAATCAAGTGGGGCATCGATAAATTCAATGTCGATGAGAATGGTCTTACCCCCGAGTTCTACATTGACATTTTGGAAGAGCCCATCAGGAGAAGATGGTCATCCATCATAAGCTCTTAAGGTAATGGCAGATGGTATGATTTCAGGGGAACCAAGTTTCTACCATACAGACTTGGACATAATGCATGTGTATGCACCTTCATTAATGATGCACCGATGAACTGTAATGTTCCGAATTTTCACTGGGATTTGAAAAGCAATGAGAGAGGGGAGGCGAGGTTTTCTGTTGTTGAGGTCAAATGTGATGAGTTGAGTATCCGCGGGGTCGACTTCTCCCAAGGTGGAAAGTAATGATTTCTGCTGAGTGGGACAAGTTTGAAGGACTTCTAAGACTGACATGGTAGCCGAGGATTGTGCTAAGTCATCAACCAAATTGTAATTATGAGCTGCCCTAGCCTGCGGGTTGTGGACATTCCTGTGCAATGGGATGCGAGGGATGTGAAAGAGGTGTGTCCATGTTAGGGCGAGGAATCACCAACGGGGGTCCTGTTGGTGCTAGGATTTTTTTTGGGGGAATGGGAGGAGACTCAGTGGGTGCACGGTATTGACGACTATGTGTCTGTAGAAGGACTTCCTCCTCACTAGTGAGGAGGATAGTGCGATCTGCAGGATTGTTTGGGTTGAGATATTGTCCCAACTGTGGTGGGGTAGGTTGTATATCCTGTTGGGTGTTCATCACACCTTGGTGTGGAATGGGGTTTTGCAGCAGGACTGGGGGTTGTTGTTGCATGTATTGTTGTGGGGCCTGCCGAGGGGCAGGCGGTGCTGGAGGATGTGGTACATTTCCTGAATCTTTCATCCATTTAAAATCAACGATTTGGGGGCAATGATGAGTATAATGACCGAACTCACTACAAAGGGCACAAGGGAAGTTGGTTCGAATATTATTGTTATTTTTCCCTTGATGCCTATTGTTATTTCCCCCCTGGGGGTTTTGATTCCCTTGATTCTGGTTGCCCCCAGTAGATTGGTTCTATGGGGGGTGATTCCCGCCTTGACCTGGGTTGCTATTGTTCCTATTTTTTCCTTTCTTTTTGGAATTATTCAACTGATGGGTTGGATTTTCCTTATTCAACTATTCAAAATTTTGATATTGTTGAAGGGGAGAGGGTTGAACAAAATTCACCCCAGGGTGAGGGTGTGGGGGAGCCATGGGCTGTGGAGGACCAGGGAATGGAAAGTACAAATTCTATGGGGGTAATGATCTATAAGGTACATAGGAAGGCATGGAACTTTCTCTAGTACTTAGAGTATAAGATGAGGTAGAGGGAGTACCAAAACTTGTTTGGATTGGTTGGTGTATTGTGGGTGCCAGCGTTGGCCCACTGATGGGTGGAGGAATAACAACAGGGTATGGTTGTTGATAAGGGGGTGGAGGGTAATAAGAGGTTCCCCCATATGCCGACGGATATTGAGGTGTGCCATACATCAATGGTTGTTGGGGCTATGGACTATGGTGTGTGGTACTACTAATCAATCCTTTTGCTGAGTGAGACATCCCAGGCTTGTCTTGGCCGAATGGCACTGGTTTTGGGAGGTCAGGAAGTACTGTGTACAAGTACCCTGATTGTGAATAGATGAGGTCATATTGTTGAGCCTTACTGATGGCTTCTTCTTCTGATTGAGGGAAGGTGGAAGCTACATCTTTACCGAGGAGAGAGAAAAGTGATCTGAGAAACTAGTCAAGACACTATTGTTTGGTGGTTTTGGCTTTGCACAAACTAAATCGTTGATGCCACTCGTGAATGTGATCAGAAATATGTGTGGCTGAGGTTTGTTTAAAATTAGAGAGTAGTTCAAGACCATTTTCATGGAGGATTGGTAATTGGAAGAAGGTCAAAAATGCTTTGGCTAAGGACTCGAAAGTCGCATGGGACCCTGATTTTTCATCTACATACCATTTGGCTGATGGGCTAGTGAGCGTGCGTTGAAATAATTGTAGTCGGATGGAATCATACATAATGTTGTTGGAAGAGCACCATAATTGGAAAGTCATGACATGGTTGGCAGGGTCATCCCCTGCCTTTCCTTCAAACTTGGGGATGTCTAAAGGTAGTTTGGTAGGCATTGCAGGCCATGTGGGGTCAAGAAATATAGGATCATTTGTGATTTTTCTTAGATCTGGTATGTTAAGAGAGACCAAATATGGCATCTTGAGTGGTGGTGGAGGATTAGTTCCAGCCATGGCATGAGTGTTCTGTGAACCTGACCCTTGAGGGGGACTAGGTGGGTTGGTACTTCCCCCTTGAGAGGAAGTTGGTCCCCTGCTTCCGTGTAAAGGAGAGTGAGTGGACGGTGGCCCTTGGGAAGTGGACCCAAGTAAGGTGGAACCAAGAAAAGTTGATCCTAAGATAGTGGCACTCACTGGGGTGTGAGAAGGTGGAGCCGATAAGTTGGAAAGACTAGGAACTCCCCTAAAATAGGAGGGAGGTTCAACAAGCATTTGTAACGATGGGGATTCTGTGGGTCCCTTATGATGTCTGACTAGCTGAGTGGATGTGTGTGGATGGTGGTGAGAGCATTAAATAAACAAGAGCGTTTGCTGCAATTTTTGAAATTTACATGATATATATCTAAATCAAATGTAATCAGAAGTGCATCATATGTAAAGTATTTTGAAAAAGAAGAATATATGTGGATAAGTGGGTTTTTTCCATATGGGGGATCAAAGAAAACAAATTCTCATGTCCTAAAAGACGTAACGTCCTTCCTCTCAAATAGCACTGGACCTTCCAATAGTACTCAACAGTGGGGTCTGAAGTCATCAGAAGAGAAACTAGTGAAGGATGAAGTAATCAGTTATAATGAGGGGTAAAGGGGGCATATCCCGAAAGAGATGGTGATATTTCCCAATAGCCACACAAAATCCGAACAAGGTGCAATTGCAGCCAACAATTGCCACCTGGGTAGATGTCCTAAAATTTGGTCACTAGGTACCTCGGTCGAAGTGTGGAATTTAGATTTTCGGCTTAAGAAATGGGTCACGGGCTGGATCCCATCCAAGAGGTGGATGCTTCAAGGGGGGTTGCACAGAACAACCGAACCTCGGCCTTCAACCCTTCATGGGTATCTCCCTGCCTTATGGTGTTAGGAACACTTGACTTGGAGGATTTTTAGTTCCCTATTTGACAACTTCTATTGTTTTGATAATGTGAGAACTAGATAACGGGGAGTTATTTGGATGCCTATCCCCAAAATCCTACCTAGACTAAAAAAATTCTTTTGTCACCTCCTGTGGAGGAAAACTTAGTGATTGTTTAGAAAAAATTTAGATGTGGTTTGTTTGAGAGATTGGGGGTGTGAGCCAATCTCATTGAAATTAAATGGGAGTGGATAGTTTCGTCAAGAAAATGGGTGGGGTGTTTCGGAATCCTTTTGGAGGAGACTTACTTTGACCTCCACGTTTCGAGATGAAAACTATGTGAGTGATAAGTGACTTTTGTGTGTGAATGAGTGAAAAGTGTGCCAATGTTTTAATGAATTAGGTGTCACCTTGTTGCATGTGGACTT
>SNQJ01S0012366.1:211155-225540 GCA_010110895.2 Picea sitchensis | reverse complement strand
TTTAATCTTATGTAAGGACACCTTTTAAGATTTTTTTTTCCTTGATAAATATCTCTTAATGCCTTGCTCTCGAGCAATATGTCGATAGTATTTTATACCCTAGGTATTTGAATATATTTCTTTTACATGATTAATCCCTAATCCATCCTCCATGCTTCCCTTATTGGTTCCATTTTCCTAGTTTTTGGGCTTTAAAGAATATATAGGGATGGTTTAGTTGCTAAGATTTTATAACACACATTTTTGAGGAATTGTTTCACTATAAAAAAAAATCAAACCCCATTCCTTTCATTGTCTTCTTTGTTTGGGTGGGTAATTTGGTTCTCCTTCCCCTCAGGTTTTATTCTTTACCAAGTTTTTACCTAAAATCCTTAACCTAACATGTTTTTCCCACCCTATCTTACAACTTTGAAAACTAGCTCCCGGCGGCGGCAGAGAAGGCAAGGGTTTTTTCAGGGCTTTGGCCTGGTCTTGCAGCTCTCCACAGGCCCGCTGGCCTCCTCTAGAGCTATTCCAGGCACCTCAAGCTCGTTCCAGCCGTTAGCAGATGTCTTCCCGGGTGGCTGCACCTGCGGCTGATGCGCCCCCTCTCGTGGCTGCGTCCTCCATGGCGGCCGACACCCCCCCTGCTCCTGCTCGCGCCTCTTCAGCCAAGCCCGACAGGGGTTGCTCCGCTCGCCCCCTCCCAGATCAGGGTCCCTCTTTGGGACGTGCGGGAAGGGCTTCTTTCAAGGATGTGGCCTCCCTTCGAGGGGGTTCCTCTGCTCTGAATACTGCGATTATTGAAGCCCCGACAGTTTCTATCCAAATGCCGAAGGAAGCACTGGTGTATTCCTCTCAACTCAGCAAGCTTTCCCTGATTTGTAGGTTCAACGGTTTCTAGCCGAATCTGGTTGATCTTCGCTCCTGGATTGACTCTGAATGGTCCTCGCTTCTTGTGGATGAGGTTATAGTCTGCCCCCTTGCGAAGGGTTTTTTCGTAGCTATCTTTGAATCTTCTGATGAAAGAGACTTGGTTTCCAGCTCCGGGCCATGGTTCTGGGGCAGAGCAGGGCTGTCCGTGCAGCCGTGGACCCCTAACTTTGATCCAGCCACGACCTCTATTTCTTCTACTCCGGTCTGGGTGCGTCTCCCATCACTTCCCCTGCACTTCCGGGGGGACAAATCTCTTGAATCTATAGGAAATGGAATAGGGAAATATCTCTGCAATTGCCCTGAAGCTTCCCCAGTCAACTCCACCTTTTCCCGGATCTATGTAGAGATGGACTTCAACAAGGGTTTCCCAGCATAAATCATCCTCCTCGGAGAGAACTTCTCTTGGACCCAGAAGATCGATTTCGAGAACCTCTGTTTCAAATGGAGGGTATGTTTTGAAACAGGGCACATAGCCCGGAACTGTGAGAAGTCATCCGGGAAAAGAAGATCATCCCGAAGCCAAAGGCCCACTTGGTGGACAGGAGCACAACCGGAGAAGAAATCTGAAGCAAAGATCCCGCCGTTAGAAACTGAAGGTGAATCCGTCTCCGTCCTCAAAGAACCTGTTAAGGGGGAAGACCCAGCGGAAGCAGCTCTGCCCAGGTCTTCAAGCCCAACCAAGCAAGCCTCAAGCTGGGCCGATATTGCTGAGGCAGAAGAAGTGCAAGCTCAGCCGGAAATTCATAACCAGGGTCAAAGCAATGAATGGCAGGTAGTAACCAAAAAGAAAAAAAATGTCTATCAGCGGGAAGATGTAAGGACGCGAAGCCGATCTGGCTCGTTGAAATAGCTATTAACAAGAAGTAATCTGAGTAATGTGGTAACGTTTCCTGGATTTTTAATTTTGAGTGATAGAAATCACTCTCGATGTAAAGGTCCCAGTGGCTTGCCAATTTACTGGCCAGTTCACCTTCTTAATATAATCCATAACTATTTTCGTCAAAAAAAAAAAAACATGTTTTTCCCACCCTATAATCCTCACAACTACTTTTGAAGGGTATGACCAATCCCTTTTTTCCCATAATGAAATTTTCCTTCTTTGGAATGAAAGAGATAATTTCATTTTAGGGTAATGTACTTACCAATTAATTATGTTGATGCTCTGCTCTCTATGCTTCCTTCTGGTCTAGTCTTCATTTTTTCTTGATGACTTTAGGATTGAGAGACTTGAGACCTATTTTTCTGCTTCTCTTGAATTTATATGATATTCTTTGCTTCAAACCCTCTTTCTTATGATTGAAATCCACTTGAATTTCCTTTCTCCTCAATTATGATTATACCTTCCTCTGATTTTTCTTCCTTACTCATCTTAATATTATCCTTTGCACCCTCATTCTAAGTAGGACTCTATTTTTTCCAATATTTTTTAACAAGTTTGAAACTATAGTCTTCTAATTCATGTCCATATGTGTGACATCTAGCACAAAAAAAGGTATCCTTATGTAGTCTACAATTTTTCAATGGGTTTTGTGCCCATTGTCAAATCTATGGTATATGCATCCCTTACCTTATATCTTTCCACTATCTTAGACATACTTTATTTATATGATTGGTCAACATCCAAAGTTTCCCTAAAATTTCCCCTGATATCGTTGAGGATTTTTTGAGACCAACATTCATGTGGTAATCCAGGAAATTTAACCCATACTGATAGATTTGTAATTGACTCTGACCATGGATCAAAACAATGATTCCATTTAATTAGTGTTGGGTTTGTCATGCCCCAAAACGACTTTTACCTTAGGATTTTATTTCCATTTTATCCAGGTATAGATCAACCCTCACCGACATTCTTATCAATTCCTTTCTCTTTTTCATGTACCATCTTGACTTATTTCCCATATTTTCCTTCCATTATTCTTTCCTTTTTCCTTCTAAAACTCCTAATTTGCTCCTAACTCAGAGTTTATGCACAACAAATAAATCCCATGATCTAATGCAAGATATTGAAAATTTACATGCATTTAATAACATTATGAATGCAAGCAATTATACTAATACAAAACACCATATGATTTACAAAGAACATAACATATGCACAACAAGTAAAAATAATAAACAATAACAATGTAATATATATATATATATATATATATATATATATATATATATAAACACTTAACTTTTATCAACAATGTGCAACTAGCTACAAGGGAGGAGTGTTCCACCCAACCATAGATTGGATGCCCCAAATCGCAATAGCAAATCACCCCTGATCTGGGGATAAAAATCAACAAGAAAGGGTGTCTCTCCACTGTCCACTCACAACCCAAATTTTACCCACAACAAAGTGATTTTTCCTACATCTATCCCAATCCTCCAGTGGTCTTCCTCTCAACCTAGTCAACCCAAGGAATGGGATCCCCCTTAACTGCACATAGTCCCTCATGCATTCCCACTTCCTTCTAGGGATCCAACACAAGTTGGATAGGAATATCTCTTATTGGGGAATCCAGGGATTGTTGGGCCCTTCATTTTGGATATCGTTCAGTTTTGTGGAAGGCTACTAATCTTTTGGGAAAGCATAGCAGGGTAGCAGAAGTCCAAAAGAAACGAAAAGTATCTACGTTGAGTGGAAATATAACTACCAACATGCTAGCAATGAATACATGTTACATGCTAGTTGGAGGAAGAAGTAGAAAGGTCTAGAAGCTTCGATCGTAGGAAAAGACAAAGAGAGGAAAGTAACAAAAATGGAATCAAGAAACAACCAAGGGAATGATATAAATTCAGGAAAATGTAATGGGAAAGGGATAATTGCTAATTGAAAATTGTTGTTGGATAATTGTTAATGTTTGATTCTCGGTATTGTATTTTCTTAGATGTTATTGTTTCTTATATTATGGTCGAGCTAATTTTGGTTCTGTTGATCTAATTCTAGTTTTGTTGTATAAGTTTGGATATGAAAGAAATGCTCCATGTATGCTAGTCCGCGATATGATAATATACAATGGATTATTCGGGCATACAAAATTTTGTTATGATATGGATGAATGCATGATCTTTCTTCTGTGCAAACTATCATGTTTTGTGTTGTTTCTAGTTTCGATATTGTTTAACAATATTTTATGATGTATGGACTTATCTTATGATGCACAACATGGATTATCAAATGCATAACTTGGTTTATACTTCTAATGATATTATATTTTACATTTAAGTATGAAGATGCATTTTATTGCACTAGATCTGATGGTGTGTCCTCTTTAACTCACTTTATTACACACAACTCTCGACAATGCTTCGGGTGAGACCTCCTTCCCTTGCAGAAGGTTGATTATGTCAGTGCTACTAGAATATAGAAGTACCTTTTTTGGTAACCTTCGATAACCCTGGTCTCCAATTTTGTGCCAACAAATGGTTATGTTTTCGAGACCTGAATTTAAGCGAGTTTTCAGAGGATAGAACATCACCTTTATAAATATGATATTACAAATTGGTGGGAAAGAAGGTGTGATGAGTATATATTTCAAGAAGCTGAGCTATGAAATAAAACTTTGAGGGTTGTGAAGGACACTATTTTCTATTCTGAACCTACATGCAACCAATACGAAATCTTCTAGATATGATTCTTGGAAGAGGTATATAAGTGGCTCGACCGGTTGCAAGAAGTGCCCGAATTTAAAGATCACATCAAGAAAAAATTTAATTGGATTTTTGAGTAGTTAGCTTCTCTCCACAAGTTAGATCACCAGATTTGTTGAGCTATGGAATTTTGGGTCCAAAATACCCTAGAGGGATACACCATCGAATTTGTTGTAGATAACCACCAGTGTTTCTGAAAGGTAGAAGCAGTATTCTACACGAGAGCCTGAGGAAGACTACTATGAGAAATCTCGTTGTGGAAGAAGATCTTGATGGTGGAAGAGGGAATGCTATTGGTTCCTTCGGTTGAAATGAAAGAGTAAAATCCTTGCGCATGAGGGGTGAGATATTCAGGTGAGGGTCCATGAGTTAGGATACGCAAGTTCTTGAGGTATGGGGGGTCATCGTGAGAAGAGTGCCAGAGATGAGCGGGCTCAAAAAAGGGTTGTGGTGATTGAGGAGAGGTGGCGAAAATAGATGTGAAAGTTGATTAAGAGGCCTAATCAGTCGTGGAAGGATATCGTCTTTGAGAAGAGTCATAAAAGAGAGTTCGAGAGGTTGAAGGAGTTATATACATGTGGGAGTATGGAAAACCAATGGTTGAAGGAGAGTTTTGGAGAGAAAGGTGAGAGTTCTGGAGAGAGTAGACGAGGATAAGAAAAATCGAAAGAAAGAATCAAGATAGTTGTCACCACCGAGGAATAAGACTCAACTGTAAACTTTGCAGAAGTTGTGGGAGAACCAACTCCTGCAATGCCTGATGTTGTGAAGTATCCTACAGGACCTAATACGTTATGGCCTCCTAATGTGACCCCCAAAAATAAATAATCCCATCCCAAATACATATGAACCTACCTTGGATCGCCCAATTCTTTAACACAATCTTCAAATATGGTAAATGATACAATAAACTCTCCCATAATTTATGTCATTTCTCCTCATTCTAGTCCAACAAGTTCGAGTGGTAGCAATAGTAGTAGTGTGGCAATTTCTTTAGTTTTATTCCAACGAGGACCTTTAGGATTTATCTTGATAGCCTCTCCAAGTCCTCCCATGGAACATTAGCACGCTAGATCCCTCACTTGATATCTAAAATTTCAGGGTAAAGGGGATGAGGATGTTGAACAATATTGGTTCATTTGTGAGGCTATTTGGTGGTCTCATGGGACTTTGGATGCTAATAAATTAGTTGAGTTTCAGAACACATTGAGAGGTTGTTCTCTAAAATGGTATATGAAATCCATTGAACCAGTAATCATCAAGGACGTGCTTTCACTCTTTCTTAAGTCAATCAATAGTTCATAAAAAAATATGTTTACCACTTTCAGAACAACAGGCCCTCTCTGAGTTGCGGGAGATAAAACAAAGAGATGGTGAGTCTGCCTGGGAGTATAACCAAAGATTCAAATATGCGATAGGAAAAATGGCCAACCCCATTCACAAAGACCACCAACATGAATGGTTTATTCAAGGAATTTTACCATTAACTAAGATTCCATTAACTTAGTAGTGGATAACTACATTGGGGGAATCCCTAGAACATGCTATGAAAATCGATGCAATGATGGGATATCCTGGAATATTACAGGTAATAAGACCTCCCGATGACTATAATATCATGCAACTGCAAGCTCATGTATTTTCACTAACTGAAAAAATTCAAGAACTGACCATTCCTATAGAAATTTGCCCACAAGTTTGGTGTATGGGATGCTATACTGAGGGGCATATAGGGACGAAATGTCCCATATTGAGGGGTGCATGACCCCCTCTACAACCAATGGTGCCTCCACTAATAGGACCATCTGGAGGGGTCACACAAGTCACAGTTACAACTCCATTCCATGCCTATGTGCAATACCATGCCTTCCCAAACCATCATGGTAATAAGAATAATGAATATTGTGAAATTTGCAGAAGTCACGGGCATTCCCCAAGGCACTGCCCAATCCTACAAAAATACACCCTAGTCCCGAACACAATTTACTTTGAATTCTATGGATCACCTACTCATACCACCAAGCAATGTTTCACTATGGATGCTCTTGCAGAGAGACTAGATCGATCTGCATTCATGGTCGATGAAGCTACTCAAGGATTTGGAGGACACTGAGGTGGCAGAGGTTTCAGAGGTGGGTGAAATGTCGGTAGATGAACATATAGGTGTTATAATTGCGATGAGCAGAGAAATATCGCTAGATATTGTCCTCTTTTGAGACGTCCTTGGTGTGCCCATTGTAGAAAAAACACCCATGTCATAGAGGATTTTTCTGAGTTGATTGTGAAGTGGGAGGATTTCACAAGGAAACGAGATGTCAATTTGATACATTCAGAGCCTTGGCCTTTCATTGAATAAAAGGCATCCAATATTAATATTATTACTCAAGGAGGAACAAGGACTGGTGTTGATGTTGAAAACTTGACTCAAAGTAGGATCTACAAGGCGGTACCAGAAGAAGTTAAATATGACCCCCTTATGAAAAAATAGTTCTTTAAGGATGTTTTCGATATATTCCGATAGATTGCTAATCCTGCAATACCAACACTTGCAGATTCAAGCCATGAGCTTCAACCTGTTGGGCCTCAGAAATGTCACATTTATATCCTCTTTTTCTTTCACTATTCCTTACATTTGATCGTTCCATTAACCTTCCATCATACCATTTCCATAATGATACTTGGGTTTCTCCTTATTATTTTCCATCGTATTCATTTCAGTATTATAAGTGAATTTATGATTAAATCTTACAAAAATGACATATTTTCATTATATATAAAGGTTGCATGAGTTTGATGATGTGTGCAGGCATATGTGAAGATTTCAACAAAGTCAAATATTACCACCTAGCCTCAAATTCGAATTTCATCTTGAAGCTTTGAAGATTTGAAGAATATTTGGGACAATCATTCAAAGGAGACGATCATGGAGATTTTGATAGGATATCTTATCCAAGATATGAGTGGAGGATTTGAAGGAATAAGTTGAGAGAATAGTGGATCTATAATTATGACACTCTTCAAGACTTTCATGTATGTAAGAGAGTGTTCTCTCTTCATGAAGGGGGTGAGACATCATGTAATGGATAATTTGGGAAGTTGGAGTTAGAGATGAGAGATTAGACTTAGATCATCTTGAAGTCTTAGAAGGGGATTCTTAGCTTTGTTTTTATTTCATGCTTTGTCATTTGACTCTTGTAATATAATTTGAGATTGATATATTGTGTGAGCTCACATATGTAATTTTTTGTTCAACTCTTCACATGTTGTATTGTTTTTCCCTTATGCAATTTCCTGCTTTCCTAGTTAGTCTTCCGATGCTTTCCTAGATTAGTTTCATTTCAGCAATTTAGATTAGATTACTTCTACTTCAGTCCTACATATATAGTGCATGTTCTTTGTAATCCTACGAACCTCGGATTGACAAATTAAATAGTTGGGCAAATACTACAACGAAATTAAACGACAATATTTATGCCTAACATTTTGGCGTCGTTGTTGGGGAAGCACAATGGATTGAGGTTTAGTTTGATTTCCTACAAGTGTGTCTGCATGTGTTGGTAAGGGGTCATAGAAGCTACTTGAGTGGAGACTCCTCATGTTCTCCCTGCTAGCTCTAGAGTGTGAATTTAAATTTACGCAAATTTCATTTTTCGCAAGTGTGAATTTCAATTGTAGCAAGTGTGTTTTCTGCAACTGTGAAGAGGTTTTCATGTGTTTAAGCGAGTATGATTTTCAGTTTTTATTTTTTATTTTTTGATTTGGGTGTTGTAAGAACCTTATTTTTCAATATGTTTTAACAATGAGTGTCATCTTGGAACTACTCACTCAAATCCTCGTGAAATTCGGGATCTCCTCTTCTCAGGAAGAGGAGATCTTGACAGCAATTAAATATTCAAACACTCCTCCAGCAACAAACGAGGATTGAAGACTCCTATGCATTAGATGACAAACAAACATTTGAGCAGGAGATTAAGGAAGATGAAGAGGAGTTACAACAAGATCTGAGTGAGGAAAAACACGCCTATGAAAGCATTATCGACCAATGGTTCCAGGTAAGCACTCGATTCGATCCAATTTTTTATCTTTTCTTAGTTAGTTTTCCGTTACAGCAACAAAATCCATTTATTCATGTAAATTTCTATCTTTCATTTGAAAAATTGCACATGAATATATTTTTGTTACCGTTGTGTGCTTGGCTCCATTGGAAGTTTGAGTACACGTAACTAATCTTTAAGTTTCAATTAGCATAGAGTAGGTAGACTAATGCATAAAACAACTTTTTTCCTCTAATTTGTTTTAAATAAGTATGCTCTCCTCCACGCTTCAAGCGATCATGAGGATCAGAAAATAGGGTGCCTCTAAAAATTTTCAGGAATAATTTTAATTGTGGACAATAAAACTACAAACATTTTTCGCCTACAATTTTTCAATAAACTTGTCTCCATTTGCTCAAAATTTCATTTAAATTCTTCTTAAAATTTCTTGCTTTCATTTAATAAAATAAAATAAAAATAAAAATCTTTGTTGCGCATCCATCCTCAACCTGCAAAATAAAAACAGTACACATTAGGTGAATAAAAACAAACTTCATTTTTCATGCTAAAACAATTGTTTCATGCTGAAACAACCACTAAAACTACATGCTGAAACATTGACTTTTAAGCTGAGACAGTGACCTCTATGAGTATTGCTCCATACCGAAACTTTGGCTGAACTTTTGAGTGTTGGTTTGTGATGGATTGAACCATGTCTTCTCAGTCTGAGCCACCATCTTTTCACCTTATCTGAATAAAATCTGCAACAATGAAACAATATGATCATGATAATTTATGTCTTCACATCGTCTAGATCTGCGTGTTTAAGGTGCATTGTGATCAGGCCAAGAGGAGAAGTAAATAATAATTAAGATGAAAATGTGAATGGGATTGACTGAATTGTGGCCATGCTTAAACCTACAGTGATGCCATATCTAGCCTTCACCTTTTGAACTTTGCAATTAGAACCTGGATATGAGATTAAAATATGTTTTCTTTACTTTGTAGATCTTCCCTTATCATTTCCAAAATCTTGGCGATAATTTTTTTTTTAAATATCGACAACAAAACAAATCTCGATAACCATTTTTATTGTCGTGGCACTATAATCCGAGATGCCTGTGATATGGATTGATCGTGGGAAGAAGATTCAATTGGTTTTAAAATATCTCGTACAACCAAGATAGAATGAAATATGGTGATCTGGCTCTATGTGCGACTTCATCTGCCAATAACTTCTTGGCCTATCAAAGTTAAATGGATCTTGGATCTCATTTTATCCAAAAACTCCATGACTCCCTTCATTTCCGTGATCTAGTCCAACGTTTAATTGAATTCCAGATATCCATGCACTCAATCCGGGATTCATAGTCATCAGTTTTTTTTAGCCGTTGGTGGACGACATAATTAAATTTCTCACTTGACATCACAATCACAAACATAAATTGATAATTAAATCTATCCAGACATTGAATTCCACGTATTGGGAAATCCAGTCCAATAATAGTTTATTAGCTCTCTTCTCATTGTGTTTTGGACGGATAATAATTTGCTCTGACATTAACATGCACTTGCAGACAGTGGAACAATGGTAGATTTTCTGGCCTCCCTAGAACAATGATGGATTTTCTTGTTAAAACCCGATGACCATGTCATGTCGCCCATGCTTCTTTGCCCAATGTAGAGCGATCCCCAAATGAAGTTCCTTCCTCACCCGACATATGATTTTGTCTCCCCTCCCCTGATTTCAATCACTCGATCTCTTTCGAATCTTAAGAACTGGGAATGAGCAGATCTCAGGTCTTCAATGAAGCTCGGATATGGCCTAGGAGAATATACATTATATAAAGCATTTTACCCCACCATTGGTTACATAATGGATTTCCAACATCTCTGGATTTCTTATCCACGACCCTGTTTCGGTTTCCCACAGTTGCAACTGCCTATATTTTCTTATACAACAGCTGATATGTGATATACAGTTTCGAGAATCATCCAGTGAACAAGAGAGTATCTGGACTGGTCACGAGAGTACACATTAAATTATTGATGATGACTTCGTTGAAAATTTGCTAAAACGAAATATCTCTGTGAGTACATTGAATCATGAATAGTTGGCTAATAGGGACACAGGTCATACCGTAGAGGTGTGTTATTTTCTAAGGACTTTGATGGCCTGATGAATGTTTATTTATTTATTTTTTCAGTTGTCTTGCACTGAGGCCGCATCTAGAAACGCAACAAAACAACAAATTGTGTTTTCCTTCATGCTGCATTTTGAATTGTATTGTGCTTAGGATGTGTAATTTATCCTCTCGCACATGCATTCATCTTACCTTTGGTTAAAACATTGTTGCAAAGAAACTAGACAAGGAGGCCAGGCATAAAAACAGACTCAACAAAACTTAACTATTAAGATTTGCATGGTTAAGGATGCCCCTTAGGTAGAAAATCTGTCGAATCAGTCATCCATCGCCTCAAAATTTTGCGCAAGGGGAAGCAAGTTGGTGGTGAACAATCAATTATGTTATTCCCCGACAGACTGTCTCGTGATTTTGAAACATAAGCTACCCATGCCGCCTAACGTAATATTCCCAAGGAATGTGCTCTGCTATTCGGATTTCTCAGATTGTTTCGGAGATTTTCAGATCGGGGCTCCCCGACGTTAGGTGGTTTGTGATAGGATACCTTGTCCACAATGGGATACAAACATTTTCATGCAGTGAACTGTAAAATTCGGTCATGTTACATTTTTCTGGAATGACAACTGGTTGATATAATTTATTATTTCCTGAGAAGAAACGAAGGGACGCATCCGAACTTAAGCCATTCATTTTCGCCATGATTTCTAGAAACTTCTGGGTGTTTAGATATGGAAAGGGCCACGATGAGTATTAATAGATCCCTGCCAGGAGGTGTTGGCCTCTTCACAAGTTTCACACGACTCTTGCAACAATTCTTGTGATTGGATATGTTATGACACAACGTTTTCCATCAACAGGTGATTATTTATCTCTAGTTCTTGGAAAGACCATCCCTTTTGCATGGAATCTCATAACTGTAGAATATTTAGAGCAATCACTTTTTGGGTTGATCCTGAGCATAATCGACCTCCTTCTTTTTTTTTGGTGGGCAGTTGCTAGAGCCTATATGGGGTCCGAGAGAGTTCTTGAAATTTATTTCTATTGTCAACATTGTCACTTCTATCAGTGTGTTCATCACTACTATCTTTTTGTATTACGTTACATAGAAAGAGATTTTCTTGTACACACCACTTTCTGGCTTCCATGGAGTCTTGTCAGGGTTCCTTGTTGGTGTGAAACATATCATGCCGGATCAAGAAATTACCATTATTTTTGTTCTGAAGCTGCGTGCCAAGTGGCTACCTTCCCTTATGGTTTTGGTGTCAATAATCATAAGCATTTTGGCAACGAATTCCACATCATATCTGCCTTTTATAAAAAAAATTGGCACTTATGACAGCTGGCGAATAAAGATTGAGCAAGTTTAAGCAATGGGTTTTCTTCAGGCCATGAGACAAAGCATGAGGAACTTAAGGAATGTTGTTTTGCAGATCCAGAGGTTTCTCAAAGAATTCAACGCAACCAAGGTCAATTTACATCATACATGGATAGGTCTCTATTGACACACTTTCTATTTGCCAAATCAGACCTCTCCTCTGATGTACAACTCAATGTATTGGTATTATGTTTTAGCTATGCATTTTTAAGGATTGATTTGTTATTTTAAATTTTAGGTCATGCAGGGAAACTGATGTTCACTTTGGATGGCAAATGGACCAATTTGGCGTTTTTTTTCATAACATCTATATGTTCTTGGAATTTTTGATTAACATGTTTTTGCAGGCATTGTATTTCAGGATCGACTATTTTGTTTGCTTACTGGTTGTCACAGAGACTTGTATGCCCTAATTATTCATGATTATGCAAAAAAACAATTAAAATCAATGGAGCAGCTTGACTAATTTCTTGAGTAAATTTGACAAGTAGCGTATTTAATATTCTAGGACTTCAGTGACAATTCTCAACAACTAGTTATTATGCACATGGGAAGATTTGATACAGCCAAGTCAAATAAATATGGAAGAGAAACAAGAATTTGTACTAAGCTTTTCAGATTCATAGCCGAGCGCATCCCATGCTGCAATGATTTTCATGAATCACAACATTCTTCAAATGATACATGCTTTGCTAGACAGCTTGAAGGAGTTGTTACTCATTAGACACATCATGACGTTTGCTGATGCACAACAAAATTTTGTTGTTACACAGTTACTCAGAATTATTTTGCTGATACACAACAACATTTTGCTGCTACACAAAAACTTTTTGCGCATCTTGGTGTTTGTTGTTACATAGCGACCATGCTGATACACTATTATTTCCGCATTTTGTCAAATTTCATGTTGTGACACTATCCCATTTCTCCTTCAAAGACGATTGGTCATCCCTGTGTTGAAGCCATCTTCCATTGCCTTAACTTTCATGACTTCACACATGCCTATTCTTTTTTGAGTTGCATACATCATTTACCTTATCTTTTTTAGTTCATTTTTTCCTTTCCATTTTTCCTTCTGAATAAAACAAACTCCCTTTTTCCATAATTATATTTCCTTGCCATAAACCTTATTTCTATTGAGATATTTACATCTATAGTCCTACCACTCTTTTTATAAACTCGTGTTGACTGATGTGGGATTCTTTAAGGCCCACCTTTCAACAGACTTGCCCCATCAACCTCGACACCTTATCTGGGATATAGACTAGAGTTCATTTTTGAGTACCTTGAGGCTTGCATGCCTTAATGGCAAGCTCTCTCGCTAGAAATCATGGGAATAAATCAATGTCCCTTGATCGTTAGATCTTGCAAATGGCTTGACATCAACCCATATATTCACACTTTGCAATATGTACTCGGGTACCTTGACACTCATTGACATCACTGGTGAGTTTGTCTTGCATTGGTTAACAACATTCATCAATGGACGGTAATTCAATGATTTCTCTTCATGATCGGCATCGACACATTCATTCGCATGATGAGAATTGTACCATCGGTTTTGTAGTGGGTGAAGACTATACACTTTTTCATGATCCCCTCAGCAATTGTAGCAGTTTGATTTCAGATCTATGAGAGTACCATAGTTCCGTATTCTCTACCTTCCACATTTCTCATGATTCAGTAGTAGCAGTTCAAATTCCTTCACTTCCCATGATCCAGTTACAACAACAGCAACATTAGAAGTTCCATTTTCCTTATCTTGCAGTAGCGACACCTTCCATCTTCCATAAGTCACAGTCAGATATTCTTTTCTTTAGTAGTTACAACAGTTGCAGCTACAATGCCAGTCACGTTGTCTTGATCCAACAACTGCAACAACTACATCTAATTTTTGAGTAAGTGGAGGTATGTTCTTTTCTAAGCTTTAATCACACAATTCCTTATATAATGACTTGAATATTTTGGAAAATTTCCTCACCATGTTCTCTTTCCTTCCATAACCTACCCTAAGTTGCATGAGGATATGCAACNTTCTTTTCCAATGACACTTTGTTTCATTTCTATTGATATACATATTGGCATGATTCATAAAGATAAAGAAAAGGCTTTCTTATACTCATTGATGCTCTCTTATGCACATTGATAGCTTATTGTTTCCAGTGAAGTACATGGCTAAATTATTGCAGCAAGAAAATCAATAAGTGAAATGAATGTTGTTAACACAAGAACCAACATCTTTTGTATTCATGGTTGTCACACAAGAACCAAC